>JAJOZX010014151.1:0-81202 GCA_023014485.1 Bathynomus jamesi | reverse complement strand
TTCCACTCGAAAAATCATTGAAAGCAGCATTTTCAATTGAAAACTCTCACTTTCACTATTTATCAATTCATTATCATTTTTACTACCACTAAATGTAAGAGCTTGTATATATGTTGCACTAAGGCAATCTGCCTTACCCTCTCATTGCGACATATTGATGGGCACTGATATAACTTACGGTATGTAGGTAGTGGTATTTATCACTTCATTGGTGAAAAGATGCCATCAGTCGCAAGATAGAATCCATAGGTTGTCATAGGAATGCTAAACTAGTGTAATTCATGAACGGCAATTTGCTTATAGAAATTGCAGTTAATCAATATAGCTGAAACTGTCATATCTCAAAATCTATACGTGATAGAAGAATTCTAAAAACAGATTCAGATTCAGTGCAAAGAAGGTACATAGGAACCATCTATTTTGGTTCAGGAACCAAAAACATTGTTTAGCAATGTAATAGGAATAAAAGATAACATAGTTTCGACTTAAAAATCAATCAACTTAAAAAAATTACCGACTTTTCATATATTTATACCAAGTTATTTAACCTTTAAAGTTTGAAGTAATTTTTTCCATTTGAAGGAGAATATTTAATCGCTTCATTGAATTAAAGTGTCAATTTTCTCAGTTCGTTTAATTAGAGAGAGAGAGAGAGATTGACGAAATCTTTGAAGAGCTGTTTAAAATTTAGAGTTTCATCAAACCTTTGTAATTAAAAATAATAAAATAACTAGTGATGCACCGGAGCTCCGGCTCCGGCCGGAGGAGTTCCGGCCATTTTAGAAAACCCCGGCCGGATGTCTCACTAAACTCCGGCTCTGGCCTCATTTCTGCACCTATCCGAATATTTCAGTTCTCAGATGACTGTAATAATAATTTATTTTATGAGTGATCAGTGATTGTATTAATAATTGATTTGATATAGGCTACTTTACTCAGCATTCAGCAAGACATCATAAGTTTCATAACCTGAGGATATTCTGTTCAATGGGAATTTTAGAGAAATTATCACACACCAAAGCATAGAAAGTCGACTTTTGTAAAGTTTAAGTTATTAAAGACTTAATATATAATTTAAAATAGCAGGACTATAATATATAAAGCCTAAATAGATGAGACGATGGACCACACACACACACACACACACACACACACACACACATATAAATACTGAAATAAATCAATTGGCCGGAACCTCCGCCCTCTGGCCGGAGGAAAAAACACTAAGCCGGAGGTTCCGGCCCTCCGGTCCCCGGCCAAAATCTGCCTCCAGTGCATCACTAAAAATAACACATATCATATTTTACTTAGAACGAATTAATTAGAAATGAAATAAAATAAAATACAACATTTAATTATATATATATATATATATATATATATATATATATATATATGTGTGTGTGTGTGTGTATATATATATATATGTGTGTGTGTGTGTGTGTGTGTGTGTGTGTGTGTGTGGTTTAAAGGTCGCGAAATAAGTCATTTGTGTAACAAGGGTTTTATTTGTTTAATTGCGTTTATTCGGTCGAATGGTCGGAATAAATCCTGGTGAAGGAGAACCTTAATTAGACTGTCGAGTATTTGATCTTGAATGAAGTGGTCCCGCTCGTCGCGATTGGACAATTAGTGGCTTTTTGTCGAGCACCAGCCAAATCGGGTTCAGGATCTGTGGCAAAAATTTCTCTCGACTATTTTCAGTATTAATTTTGAAATATATATATATATGATGAAATGTTCATATATATATATATCTATATATATATATATATATATATATATATATATATATATATAGTAGAGGGGCGACAAGCTTGACCTTCGCGAAATGAGAAATCATCACGCGGAACCTTTGTGTAGGTTGTAAGGTATATAATATATATATAATTTTTTTAGGGTTAATGTACAAGACAAGGTGTATTTTTCTTTGTGTAGTGGAATGTATATAAAAATAAGGTGGATACACTAAAATTAATTATTACGACCCGTTTGAGCACTGTAATTATATTATTTCGTCAGGTGAAATAATAATAGGTTTTACGTGATTTGAACCACTGGTCGCTAAATTATCTGGACACGGAGTACGGTCATCCACGCAACTACTAAACCCTCCTAATTAACCTAACCTAACCTAACCCAAATTAATTTTTCTGAAATTATCGTAACTAAACCTAAAATAAATTAAATTTGCCTTTAAAATTCAACATCAATTTAACTTATTTTAAACGTCTTAACTATTTGGACAATCGATTGAAAAAGTCCTGTCTCGCGAAAGCTCCATATTTCTGCACTTGTTAATAGTTAATCTTTTTAAAAAAAAACATTTTAGTTATCTGTTAAAATGTCCTGTTAAAGTTCGTGTTTTCCTTTAATATAATGTAGTACAGTAGAGTAAAAAAAAAATAATAATTGGAATTATGTATTCAAGTATGTGTTTAGACTTTGTAACTGTTTATGGAATATATATATATATATATATATATATATATATATATATATATATATATATATATTAAATATTTTAAATAAATTTCACGTGTTTTACTTATTGCCTTCTCTTACGCCATTTTTACATGAAGTGAATATATATATAAATATAGAATTCTTTTTATACTTGAAGGAGGGACTAAGGGCGAATGACCATAAAAACGCCGCTCCTCCCGCCCATAGAAGAAGAAATAAAAGGGAACCAAAATTAGGGTACAGAATTTTCGAGATACCTGGACACTCTACGCTGCGTGGAATACGTACGTACGATGACAGGGAATGTGATGGATAAAAACAAATGAGGATCAAAAAATAGAAATCTTGAAAATATTTTATATTTTAATCATTTTGTAGCATTTGAAAGACTCGAATTTAACGAGATTGAAATTCAATAACTTGAAAAGAAGAAAAAAATATCATCCAATCCTCAAAATAGTAACATAAGCTTTGCGCTAATGACTACTCATGCATGCAGTATAGACGCAAAGGGCTTCCACGAAGATATTCAACCCAGAACATTTAAAAGATACGGTTCTGTACGGTTTTCATACATTCTGTACGTCTGCGTCTGTACTCATTCAACTTTTTTTGAAAAATGGCTTTAATTTTAGTATTTTTTAAGCAAATGGATTCATGGTTGTTTCAATAAATAGATTAATTAATTAATTAATTAATTAATTAATATATATATATATATATATATATATATATATATATATATATATATATATATATAATAAACAGGAACACCAGAGAAAAAATAAACATCCTTCAAGGTTTAATAGTACCAACGTTTCGGAATGCACTAATTCCATCTTCAGGGCTAAAACAATAAAATGCCAAATCACATACAAAATACAAATTGCTTAATAACAATTTAAAATACAGTTAAAAATTATAAAAAGTTATTATTAAATTGTTATTAAGCTATTTGTATTTTGTATGTGATTTGGCATTTTATTGTTTTAGCCCTGAAGATGGAATTAGTGCATTCCGAAACGTTGGTACTATTAAACTTTGAAGGATGTTTATTTTTTCTCTGGTGTTCCTGTTTATTATTAAACTGCGTTTTCCACGCCATCAATCAATAGCCGATATATATATATCTCTTGTCAATTGGTAATCAACCGATTGACAAGGGCTCAGGAAGAGCCAAAACTGTATTGGTGTTAAAAAATAAAAATTTACGTTTTCCTGAAGAGTGGTTTCCTTCTTCATACTTCGTCGCGACAGTGCGTTATTTTACATCACATACATGTGTGTGTGTGTGTGTGTGTGTGTAAAAATGAATAATGAATAATCCTTATATTCATTTTTGTAAAAATGAATAATGAATAATTCTTATATTCATTTTTGCATATAGAGTCCAAACTTGCCTAACACTAACTTTTATAAAACGCAAGTTCGGATAAATTTTTGTTTTCTTTCTGTTTTGTTTTTGCTGAGTAACTGATGAATTATGTCTTTTTTTAAATTACTTAATCATTATTTTAGATTTAGCTTAATAATGTAATCGTGTTAAATTCTGCAATGTTTATTTTCTTTATAAATTCTCTCTTCGTTGTTAAAGATGAAGTCATGTCTTGCCTAACACTTAATTTGAAATTTTAAGCATTTAATTTTGGCTCATATGCATGTTTCATTTTAATCCATAATAAAATGCATATTTCAATTTCTATTTTTAGTTAACTCGGCAGATCATGATAACATCAGATCTGTCAATATGTTGTTTAAAATAAAACTATGGCTTCATCTTCAAATATCTTGCTTATCCGTCTAGACGTTGTTACATCTAAAATATTTACCTTATCTTCAAATATTTCTCAAAAAAAATTCAGCCTAATGAGAGTAAAAAACAGAACAGGTCAACATTAAATAATAATGATGTCACCAAAATTTGAGCATATAAACATGAATAATTTTTCAAATTGTCATTCTGATTCTGACTCTGTCTGATCTGACTTAGAGGCTGAACATTACCTGTAACATTTTAGCAGTAAACTACAATAAGAGGATATCTTTGTCTTCTCCTTCGAGTATTGCTTTCTTCAGAGATTTTAGTCTTAAATTAGAAAAAAATTATTTCTGATATGCTACAAGAAGAATCGGGGGACCATTAGAGAATTTAGTAAGTTTCACAGAATCCTCCGATCCACTACAAGAAGAAATCGAAGAGTAGTATACGAAAAACTACTGCAATTCCCTACACCGTACCACCTACTCCAGTGACAAATCCGTTGCTGCCACCTAACCAGAACCCCCGTCAACCTCAAACCGCCCAAGGCCATAGACGAAGGGGTTAACATATATATATATACTGTATATACAGTATATATATATATATATATATATATATATATATATATATATATATATATATATATATATATACGAGGGTCGGTACGAAGGTAATGCCTCTTATTTTATTTCTCACTAAATATAATTGCATTTACAATGAAGATTACAAGGAATACGCATACATACGAGACATGTTTAAAGTGTGTATATATATATATACACAGTGTGTGTGTGTGTGTGTGTGTGTGTGTGTGTATATACTGTGTGTATATATAATGTATATATCAGGTCCCCAAAAAAGTTTTTCGTTTTTTAAATAATCACCTTAACAAGTTTTTTAACATGTGACGAACAATGGGTTATGTACAGTAATACTAAGCGATCATACCAATGGCTGTCGCCCAACGAGAATGCACCACACACACCGAAGCCCAACCTCCACCAAAAGAAGATTTTGCTTTGTGTATGGTGGACAACAGCCGGTGTCACCCATTATGAGCTTCTAAAGCCAGGTCAAACGATTACTGCGGACGTATAATCGGCAAAACTTCAACGGGTTCAGGACAGTTTGCTCTTAAAGCAACCATCATTGGTCAATCGCAAACGTGTTGTGTTCCTGGAGGACAGTACGCGTCCACATACTGCAAAAACGACAATAGAAAAGCTCACTACCCTTGGTTGGGAGATTTTGCCACATCCACCCTAATCACCTGACTTTCCACTTCCGAGTATCACCTTTTCCTCTCGCTGAATAACCACGTGCGGAATAGGCAATTCAAAACACAAGTGGGCCTTGAAAAGGAATTGAAGTCTTTCTTCGCTTCTAAAGACCAAGATTTCTTCCGACGCGGCATTTACAGTATTGTTTCTCGTTGGGAAAAGGTTGTAGATTGTAATGGCGACTACCTTCTGAATAAAAAGTACCAACAATTTTATTTTGTCTCATTTAAAGTTCAATTAAAAGATGAAAACACTTTTGGGGGGGACCTAATATATATATGTGTGTGTGTGTGTGTGTGTGTGTGTGTGTATGTGTGTGTATGAAGAGCATAGTCCATTTTCACGAAGAAGTTTAAGAACCTTCTTTCTGCAATTTATTCACAGTTCAAAAGTTCTCTCTTCGAACTTTATGCCAATCGCAGGTTTACTTATTCCCATTTTCAATTTCTCTCTCTATTCACCATTGAAGTTCCAGGTTTATTCTGCTTTTAAAAAAGAAAGAAAATTATTCAGTTCTATTCTTCTGCCCTTGTAATGCCAGATATTGTGTAATACCCTGTATACCCTATAATGCCATGTATACCCTCGTATACTTTGTCCATGAACGCTTTTTCACTAATTTGTCTTTCACTAATTTCCATAACTAAATAAATCTTATACGTGTCTTTGTAAGGAAATACTTTCAAAAGGACTGATGAAGCCCCTCTAAAATGCACAAAAGGAAATACATATCAAACATGACATTGAGAACGGGCTGCTAATAAAAAATGACAGATTTTTTTGCTACAGCGACAAACAAATTTATTTATCGACACCTTTGTTCTTTGCAACAAACAAAGTGACGCGTACATTGTTGGAATGCTACGCCAATGGTTTTATGCATCATGTTCTTATACATTAAATAGACATTTGTCGACTTCTCTCGGCTTTACAGTCAAGGTTTTACAGACAAGGAGTCTTTAAAACTGACTTTTGTATAAAGATCAAGCGTAAAAAAGTCTCTCCTGTTTATGTACGAGTCTACTGGTTAAACTACTTTGTTAAAGAAGTCAATGTGGTAATTTAACTCGTGATTAAATTTCACTTCGCTATCCGTTAGTACAGAGGATATTTTGTTTAACGTAAAATGTAAGGTCATATGACGTAGGGAACTTACGATTTTACGCGGGATCCGACTCACTGGTCGCTAAATAATTTGGACGTTTAGAACGGTCCCCTATCCAGCTACCATCAGACCCAAGCTGCGTTACGACATTAGCCCCAACCCAGCTATGAAATACCCCAAGCCAATCTGAAAAATGGAGATGGGGTGCAGTGATGAGCCCGCTGTACGTGATGTACTCGGTTCACCCGGTTCTCCTTTTAAAAGGGGTTTATTTTTTTCTGGTTGGTGGCGTTGCTGCCCGCATCAGCTGGACGAAGAACGTAGAGCAACCAACCAACAATGGCCACGATGTAAGCCTACCGATGACATGAAAACTGTCTGTACAGTAATGGCATATAATTTACGCATAAATACCAACGTATATTGCCTTTAGTGAATAAATTTAATGTATTTAACCACATATAATTCATAGAAGAAAGATTATTTCCTATTACATTACAGATACGCGGTAATATTAATCGATACCGCGCACTGAATAATAAATAATGAAATTCTAAATACAAATGATGTGGAGTCACTTGCATTTGTTACGTTTATCGAGAAATCTTAGAATACTTCATGCTGAAGTCTGCAGAACGGCTGTATGTAGACGAACCATTTATTTTTAAACACGACTTGGGTCCGGCTCATGCGGCTCGTGCAACATATGCGTGGTTTGATGCTCATTAAATTAAAGTACTACCATGACCAGCTAATTCTCCCGATCTTAATTCGATAGAAAGTCTTTGGAATATTGCGAGCAGAAGGTCCAAAAGCTTAAACGAGGAACACTTAGTAAACTAAAGAGGCGTTTGATGATAACCTGTGGCAATCGAATTGAATCGATAACTACAGAAGAATGCAATAGGCTTGTTGACTCGATGTTAAGTCGATTGGAGGTCGTAATCAGGGCTAAGGGTGGACCAACTAAAAACTAAGACGCAGCGTTAAAACGTAATCGATAACTACAGAAGAATGCAAGAGGTTTGTCGACCATGGGGTCAAATCATTGAAAGACATAATATTATTCGTTAAAAGTTCTTACATATCAAATACACTGTTTCATTTACGTCATTGTTTCATTACAGACTTTTTATAGCACCATTTGTAAGTTTTTAGGCTTAGGGTCATATAGACCGTATGGTTCCAACAACGTAAGTAAATTGAAAGTTCCCGACGATGTTTAATTCAAAATATAGTATAGAAATGCATAATACAATGGAGATAGTAGGCTTTATAAATTAATGACAATATCACTGAAACGCAAAAGAATAAATTCTGAAGTCCTTTCATTTGGTATAAAAGTATTAAGTAAAAAACTCGACTGTATGTTACTGAATAAGCTTAGCGAAAACAAATGGAGTAACAAGACGAAAAAAATAGCTCTGTTGGGAATAATTTTTGAAATGAGAAACAGTTTTTCATCTCATACCACGCCTAAAGTATTGATTTTCTCACCTTGTTCATTACTGTGTTTTCTGTGCGCCTACTTATATTTTTATACGTTGACCTTTGGTTATTTAAATTTAATGCTTCATCATATTTAATAAGTTGGGATGAAGAGTTAGCATCTTTCATCGTTAATAATAAACTCAGTCAAGAACTGTCCCAAACCAGTTTTAAAAATGGGGATTGGGTGCAGTGACAAGTTCGCTGCGGGTAATGTATTTGGCTCGACCCAGTACTTCTTAAAAAGAGGAACTTATTTTACCTTGTTGGTGGGGTCATAACGCGTCTCAGTGCCTTTAGTTGGACAAAGAACATAAAAGAGTAAAAGAAACCGATCTTTAATAAATATTTATCAAGTTATGTTCTTTGAAATTATTAAATACGACTCCAATCTTTAAACAGGATGATAAGAAACAAGCGGACAATTACAGGCCTATTAGTTTAACTCCCGTTATATGAAAGCGTTTTGAATCTGTCATTGAGGACAACATGGTAAAATAGCTTGAAAGCAATAAATCTCATTAAAAATAGTCAATACTAAATACCTCGTTAGAATTTTTTAATGACGTCTTTGGTATTTATGATGAAAGTAATGGGGTAAATATCATATGTATTTAAATTTAGAAAAAAGTGTTTCATAAAATCCCACATAAATTATTCTCTAGTGTTAGAAAACTTAGAGCTTAGGGTATAAAAGATAAATTCTTAATTGGACTGATAATTATAATTGGATAGCTTGTAGAAATAAATGGGTAAGATGGAGGCGTCAGAATAAGGGTAATTTAGTAGAAAGAGGATCAGCGGAAATAAAAATTAATGAAAAGCAGTAGTTTCTCTTATTTTGCAAATAAATTTGCTTAATTGGACCAATAAACTTAAAATTTTCAAAACAATCTTCAGTTGTTAGAAGCAAGGCTAATAAAGTATTGGGTTTTATCTCTCACAATTTTGAATAAAAATCTTAAGATAGTGTTTTGTTTTTACATTAATCCCTTGTAAGGCTTCACTTAGAATATGCTGTTCTGTTTTGGCCGCCGTATATGGGTAAGGATATAAGTATGCTAAAAATGGTTCAACGCCGAGTAACAAAGCTTACTTCATCATCACATAATACGTCATAATTTTGAAGATAGACTGCAAAAGCTAAATTTGCATACGATCGCAACTTGGCGTTTAAGGAGTGAGTTAGTTCTGGGGCATGTACAAAGTTTTTTCCCGCATGCACCCAATCAGAGAAAACTGACAAACACTCCGATTATTTGTTGAAAAATACCCATCATAACAAAAATAAAGTAAAACTGTAGACGCAAAATTATGTCATCACCAAAATGAAAGGCTGTAATGTCACCATCAAAATTTATGGAATTTTTTTCAGTTAGCTCGGAGGAATTGTTTCATCGATAAATAGAATGAGGCACTAATTTCGTCAAAATTAACGTAATTTCGGTTCTCTGCCCACATTGGTTGATATAGAAAGGTTGCTGAGAATTCGGGAATCAAAACCTTGGAATAAACGTATTCAGTTTAAAGGAAACTACTTTGGGGTACAATGTCGCATTGTTTGTACTCGTAGATGTGTACGAAAATTGGGGTATATTTATTTAACTTAGGTAGTTAGAGCATAATTTCATAGTTTTACATTACAAAAGAAAGTTTTTAAAACGTCTCTGCATGCTTTTGAGACAACGCTTATCATATCGTAGGGTTGTTTGTATTTGTTGAGGATGATTCTTGTTCTCTGAAGTCCTTAATGTACACACACACACTCACACACATATATACCGTAATCTTTGACATTCAGTGCAGAAGTGATGACATTTTCTGTTTAATGAGCTGATAGATCAATAAATTTTTTTTTAAATGCATGGTGTAGATTATATATATATATAAATATAATTATATATATATATATGAATAAAACCACGAAGGAAAGGAAACACAAAATGGTGCTCAAGCGCTTTCGTCTAATGACATCCTCAGGAACACTGAAGTACATAAAAAGGTTAAGCCTATATATAGGTTACAGAAAGAAAAAAAAAAAAATAAATAACATACATACACACACACATATATATATATATATATATATATATATATATATATACATATCTATATATACAAATACATACATACATACATACATATATATACAATAAACAGAGAAGTAAAAATTAAAAATTAAAAATTAAAACCTTAAAGGATTACCAGTGAGGCGTACAGATTTGTAAGGAAAAATATCGATTTTTAGCACAAGATCAAATGGATTATAAAAATACAAATTTATACTGGAACTCTGCCCGGGTTTTAACACACTGCTGCCTATGGTCAGGTTTCGATATATAAAAAAAAAATGCAAATTAAAAGTTAATCGATTTTTAGCACAAGATCAAATGGATTATAAAAATACAAATTTATACTGGAACTCTGCCCGGGTTTTAACACACTGCTGCCTATGGTCAGGTTTCGATATATATAAAAAAATAAAATGCAAATTAAAAGTTAATAAAGTAGAAGACAAGTTTACCAAAGATTTAATGTTTTACCCTTCTTATCTAAATCTGTTTTAAAGGAATTCAAAATAACAGGATCGAGTTGAAAAAGACCTTTGCTTATGTTGAAGTTATTTGAAAGTTGGATAATGGCAGACTCAAGAATATTTCTATTAACAATGTTGCTTGAATGGAATAAAACTGAAGCATTATTCCAATCAATACATGGGCTAACTCTGACAAATGGACAAAAAGGGCACTGGACAACTGTCCTGTTCTAACGGAATATTGATGCTGTTTTATACGTGTGTGCAAATCCTTTCCCGTCTGACCTATGTAAAAGGAATCACATTGTTTACAACCAATTTTATAGATAATGCCTGAATTATTGGTAGGGCTATTTTTTACTATGATATTTTTCACAATATTGTTATATGAAAATACTACATTAATATCCAAAAGTTTAAGTACATTAGCAATGCCTAAAAAGCCCGGGAAAAATGGAAGTACTAAAATATTTTTGACAAAGTACGAGTGTTAATATTGCACGATAGAAAGTTCGTTTTGCCTTGTTGAGACAAGATTCCATAAACGCAGATGGATAACACAAATCACTTCCAATACCGTTGATTTTTTCCAATTCGGCATCGATGTATTCCGGACTGGCGATCCTAAGGGCGCGGAGAAACATTGATGAAAATATGGCCTTCTTAGTGGGGGTATCATGTCCCGAGTAAAAGTGTACGTAGGACAAATTGTTTGTCGTTTTCCGATAGATACTAAACTTAAAACCTGGGCTTTCCCTATGTACACGCACATCCAAAAATGGGATTGAATTGTCTTGCTCAACTTCTAAAGTAAACTTAATGGAGGGGACTTGATCATTTAACTGAAGGAGGAAGCTATCCAGGTCACGATTCATGGGCCAGATACACAAAATATCGTCGACGTACCGCAACCAAGGGATGCCAACCCCCAGGATTCTCGGAATATAGGTAATTTCGAAAAACTCCATATAAATATTGGAGAGGAGGGGCGATAAGGGGTTGCCCATAGCCATCCCAAAAACTTGTTGATAATACTCGTTATTGAAAGTGAATTTACAGTCTTTGATGCAAAGCTTAATGAGTTCCAAAACAATGTGTGAAGGTAGTGGCAGGTCATACTTATGTAATTCTTGGGAGAGAAAGTCAAGCATATCGTCAATCGGCACTTTTGTAAACAATGAACAAACATCAAAACTGATCAATTTATCGTTAGTTTCAGTACGTGCATTATTCAATTTTTCCGTAAGATCCATGGAATTTTTTACATGTGAATCAGAGATAGTTCCGAGAATGGGGGACAAGACTTTGACAAGCCATTTGGAGAGTTTATAAGTAATAGAGCCCACCGAGCTAATAATAGGGCGCATAGGGTTACCAGGTTTGTGGGTTTTAATAAGACCGTAAAGGTAGGGCAGAGCAGGTGAAGTGGACATGAAAAGCGGAATTAAGTCTTATGATCTTTGAGAAGGCGTTTCAAGCCACTATTAAATGATTTGATGACGTCATCCTGCGGGTTCTTCCTAAGTTTGGTGTATGTGGCGGGGTCCTGGAGAAGCTCGTTCATCTTTCCGATGTAGTCCACTTTGTCCATAATAACTATGGTGTTAGCCTTGTCTGCTTTAGTAATATGGAGCTCCCCATCTTTTTTTAATTGTGAGAGGCTATTGCGAAAACGTTTAGGAAAGTTATCTTCGTAATTACCATTCGCCGCTATTACTTATAACTCTCCAAATGGCTTGTCAAACTATTCTCAAATATCTCTGATTCACATGTAAAAAATTCCATGGATCTTACGGAAAAATTGAATAATGCACGTACTGAAACTAACGATAAATTGATCAGTTTTGATGTTTGTTCATTGTTTACAAAAGTGCCGATTGACGATATGCTTGACTTTCTCTCCCAAGAATTACATAAGTATGACCTGCCACTACCTTCACACATTGTTTTGGAACTCATTAAGCTTTGCATCAAAGACTGTAAATTCACTTTCAATAACGAGTATTATCAACAAGTTTTTGGGATGGCTATGGGCAACCCCTTATCGCCCCTCCTCTCCAATATTTATATGGAGTTTTTCGAAATTACCTATATTCCGAGAATCCTGGGGGTTGGCATCCCTTGGTTGCGGTACGTCGACGATATTTTGTGTATCTGGCCCATGAATCGTGACCTGGATAGCTTCCTCCTTCAGTTAAATGATCAAGTCCCCTCCATTAAGTTTACTTTAGAAGTTGAGCAAGACAATTCAATCCCATTTTTGGATGTGCGTGTACATAGGGAAAGCCCAGGTTTTAAGTTTAGTATCTATCGGAAAACGACAAACAATTTGTCCTACGTACACTTTTACTCGGGACATGATACCCCCACTAAGAAGGCCATATTTTCATCAATGTTTCTCCGCGCCCTTAGGATCGCCAGTCCGGAATACATCGATGCCGAATTGGAAAAAATCAACGGTATTGGAAGTGATTTGTGTTATCCATCTGCGTTTATGGAATCTTGTCTCAACAAGGCAAAACGAACTTTCTATCGTGTCAATATTAACACTCGTACTTTGTCAAAAAATATTTTAGTACTTCCATTTTTCCCGGGCTTTTTAGGCATTGCTAATGTACTTAAACTTTTGGATATTAATGTAGTATTTTCATATAACAATATTGTGAAAAATATCATAGTAAAAAATAGCCCTACCAATAATTCAGGCATTATCTATAAAATTGGTTGTAAACAATGTGATTCCTTTTACATAGGTCAGACGGGAAAGGATTTGCACACACGTATAAAACAGCATCAATATTCCGTTAGAACAGGACAGTTGTCCAGTGCCCTTTTTGTCCATTTGTCAGAGTTAGCCCACTGTATTGATTGGAATAATGCTTCAGTTTTATTCCATTCAAGCAACATTGTTAATAGAAATATTCTTGAGTCTGCCATTATCCAACTTTCAAATAACTTCAACATAAGCAAAGGTCTTTTTCAACTCGATCCTGTTATTTTGAATTCCTTTAAAACAGATTTAGATAAGAAGGGTAAAACATTAAATCTTTGGTAAACTTGTCTTCTACTTTATTAACTTTTAATTTGCATTTTATTTTTTATATATATCGAAACCTGACCATAGGCAGCAGTGTGTTAAAACCCGGGCAGAGTTCCAGTATAAATTTGTATTTTTATAATCCATTTGATCTTGTGCTAAAAATCGATTAACTTTTAATTTGCATTTTATTTTTTTTATATATATCGAAACCTGACCATAGGCAGCAGTGTGTTAAAACCCGGGCAGAGTTCCAGTATAAATTTGTATTTTTATAATCCATTTGATCTTGTGCTAAAAATCGATATTTTTCCTTACAAATCTGTACGCCTCACTGGTAATCCTTTAAGGTTTTAATTTTTAATTTTTATTTTTACTTCTCTGTTTATTGTATATATATGTATGTATGTATGTATGTTTGTATTTGTATATATAGATATGTATGTATATATATATATATATATATGTGTGTGTGTGTATGTATGTTATTTATTTTTTTTTTTTTCTTTCTGTAACCTATATATAGGCTTAACCTTTTTATGTACTTCAGTGTTCCTGAGGATGTCATTAGACGAAAGCGCTTGAGCACCATTTTGTGTTTCCTTTCCTTCGTGGTTTTATTCATCATAAATATTTTTCACGTGTTACTTTCGTGAAATAATTTCATATATTATATATATATATATATATATATATATATATATATATATATATATATATATATATATATATATATATATATATATATATATATATATATATATATATATATATATATTGGTTAATTGGACAGTTGGACGGGTCAGTGAATCGGAAAGGATGGTTTAATGGGTCCTCAGGTCATATGAGTAATACACGTTAAGACTAACATTGTAAAACTATTGCAAACATAAGTTTATGCCCTAATTTTTATAAATTTATAGAGCAAAACACTAATGGACACCAAACATCGTGTCTCGCTTTGTGTAGCTGTTCCAACCGACCATCCAATGAGCGTCTATTGTCTTCATCATCATCGTGATCCTTTTTTCTGATTGTTTTCAATACTCAAACGTCAAAATACAGATTTTTTGCGGTTGGACAGATTTTAATTAATGTTTCAGATAGAAGAGTCGGTGAAGCGGAAAGTCTGTGTATCGGGCAGTCGGTGAAGCGGAAAGTCTGTGTATCGGGCAGTCGGTGAAGCAGGACTTTACTATAGTGTAGTGTTTTGTGCTATCCTTTATTTTACGCTTTCCTCTAACAATTTGATACTCCTGCAAGAGCACTGACTACCTAAGCAAGAGCTAAAATTCCTCTCTACCATCCATGATGACTTTATGTATCATGCGTCATCAGCACTAGACTTGTCAGATGAATTAATGTACGGTAGGCTTTTCGGTGGTGTTGCTTTCTTAATAAGGAAAAATTTGTCAAAACATATAAAATTTTTAACAAACGATAATGTAAGGTTGTTAGGCATTAAATTACAAGTGAACAATGATTGCATATTAATTGTAAACTGCTATTTACCATACAACAACAGCAGTAATCTACAGGGTGGGCCGTAAGTTTCCATACATAGGAAAAATTAAACGTTTGTTTTTATGTTTCAGATACCCTAAGAATATGCGTTTGACGTAAGATCTTGTTTACTGATGAAGCAAATTTTTACGTCAATGGAGAGGTTAATCGGCAAAACATACGTTATTGGAGTAATGCTAACCCTAACTGGCTGAGTCCGACGAAGATGCAAGGTGCCGGTAAAGTGATGGTGTGGGCCGGGATATGGGGTGACAGAATTATTGGACCAATTTTTGTCAGTGGAAATCTTAATGCCGAAAGGTATCTTAACATGTTGCAAGAAGAGATTTTCCCATCCCTGCTAAACGAGGAAGGTAACTTCCCAGTTTACTTCCAGCAAGATGGAGCTCCACCTCATTATGGTCTTCACGTGCGTCGGTATTTGGATCAGCAGCAGTTTCCGGATGCTTGGATTGGTCGGCGTGGTCCTGTGGAGTGGCCTCCCAGATCCCCAGATCTCACCCCCCTTGATTTCTATCTTTGGGGGCACTTGAAGGCCATGGTGTATCAGGAAAAGATACGAGACATAAATCATCTAAAGGAACGTATCACCAACGCCATTACAAGCATAACGTCAACTGTGCTAATGCGTGTTCATCAACAGTGGGGAACACGTATTGAAATGTGTTTTCAAAACAATGGCAACCATGTAGAGCATATTATATAAATAAAAATGGTTGTCCATAAAAAAATGTTTATTTTTCCTATGTATGGAAACTTACGGCCCACCCTGTAGATGAATACATTGATTTGCTGTACAAAATTAAGTTCACGCGCATGTGAACTCGGAATTCTTTGTAGAATTGGGTAACATGTGCGAGTCAGCCAAATTAAGTATAAGTGATGTAGATGTATTAGGGGTAACCAGTGGTAATTTTACATACGTTAGTGATATGAGTGGTACCACCAGGTGGATTGATCATTGTCTCACTAGTAATAATCTAAAGGATCGAATTGTTAGAGCTCATATTCTGCATGATTTCCTTCTTTCTGATCATAGACCATTAGAACTATTAATTATTTTTATCAATTTATGCGCAACACGACATAACAAGAACTCAATAGGTAAGAACAATCTTGTCGATTGGTCTAATGTTAATATGCAACAGAAAATAGAATACAAAGACAAGAACAGGTTACCTCTTTAATAATTTAGAAATTTTGCATCTTGTCTGCAGTAATCCTTGTTCAAATGATTCTCACTGTAAACTCATAGATAGGTATTATAGTAAGATAATGTCCCTGTTAAGAGAAGCAGGAATCCCCCTGATTAAATCTTACAACTATCATACTAAGATTATTCCTGGATGGAATGATTTTATTGCCCCCCTGAAGAGGGAATCGAAAGACGCCTACGATTTGTAGTGCTTTCATGGTAGACCCAGATTAGGACCAGTATACATGAATATGTGTAAAAGTAGGGGTCAGTATAAGGCGGCCATAAGGCGATTAAACAGGAAGAAGAGTCTATTTGAGCATCAAAAGCCTGTGAAGCTCGCATAAATAACGATAATAACAAATTTTGGAAATTTGTTAAGAAACAAACGGGTGTCAAAAGTGTCCTCAGTCCGACGATCGATGGGGTGTCGGGGGAGGATGAAATTGCAAAGCTGTGGAAAAACCACTACTCTAACATTCTTAACAGTGTGAGTAGAGATAATCTTAAGATAGATTGCAGCGAAACGCCTGTGGGAGGGACAAAGGAAAATACTTGATATCAGTTCCTGAAGTAAAAAGGTTAATTAAAGAGTTAAAGACTGGTTCTGCGTCAGGGGTAGATGACCTATCGAATGAGCACTTAAAATTTGCCAAAGACGTAATATATCTGCGTACATCATTGCTCTTATCAGCCATGCTTACTCATAGCTATATCCCTGCAGAGTTCATGAGGGTATATATCTTGCCCCTGGTCAAAAATAAGTATAGAGACATTCTGTCCAGCAATAATTACAGGCCTATTGCTGCCGCTTCCTGTTTCTCGAAACTGCTAGAAAAACTCTTGTTACTCCGATTAAATGATCACCTATGGACATCTAATCAGTTTGGTTTCAAAAGGTCCCACTCAACTGACCTGTGTATCTATGTACTTAAAGAAACAATATCTAAATACAGGGTGTCCCATAAGTCCGGAATCATAGGAGAAATTCATATTTTTCTATTTCTACAAACCATAATTCATATGCTCGGGATGCCACTTTCCCGTCCACCATTCTGTTCAGTGACGAGGCTGTTTTTTATGGAAATGGTGAGGTAAATCGACAGAACACCCGCTACTGGTCTCAAAACAACCCTCACTGGTATACCTCTTCAAAGGAACAAGGTGCATCTCGGGTGATGGTATGGTGTGGCATTTGGAAGGATCGCATCATAGGCCCCCATCTTTTTCGATGAACATGTCATGAAAACAAAACCTACCTACGTATGCTCAAAAGAAGCATTTCCCAGTGTCTTGAACGAAGAAGGAAATTTCCCGACATGGTTCCAGCAAGACGGCGCTCCTGCACATTACAGCACCCAAGTAAGGAAATACCTGTACCAACAATTTCCTGGTCATTGGATAGGACGTCGAGGGCCTGTGGAATGGCCAGCTAGAAGCCCGGATCTCACGCCACTAGATTTTTATCTCTGGGGCCACTTGAAAGCGCTGGTATACGCAGAGAAAATTAGGAGTGTTGAATATTTGCGGCAGCGCATTATTGGGGCATGTAACAACATTACTCCTGACATCATTCACCATGTGCTTGCTGACTGGGTATCACGTCTGAATTTGTGTATTGAAAACAATGGTGGACATATTACCTTACAACCTTACAAAGGTTCCGCGTGATGATTCTCATTTCGCGAAGGTCAAGCTTGTACGTTCTGTACATAAAAGCTTTTGTTTTGCCTTTTTTATTATTTTTCCCATGATGCCGGACTTATGGGACACCTCTACATTGACAGTAATTCAACTATTTATAGCTGTTTCCTAGATATAAGTAAGGTATATGATAGAGTGAACCACAATATTTATTTAAAAAACGAGAAGACAGGAAGGTTCCCATATACATATTAAATGTATTGAAATTTTGGTATTCCCACCAATTTTACCGTTAGGTCGGGTAATGTACTATCCGAATGTTTTGGCTCCTCTTGCGGGGTGAGACGAGGCTCCTTGCTCTCCCCTATGCTGTTTAATGTGTATATTGACGGATTAATTGCTTCACTTAATGAGGCAACAGTGGGATGTTGTATAGATAACACAAAGATAAATAACTTAGTTTATGCCGATGAAATGGTGTTAATAAGTCCCTCTGTTAAAGGTCTGGATCGGCTACTAAAAGTCTGTGAAGTGTATTTGCAGAAACATGATATTCTTTTTAATGTTACAAAAACTAAGGTTATGCAATTTCATCCTAAAAGCTGTAATCAGCCAGCTGATATTAGGTTTAAAATGAAAGGTGAAGTAATACAAGAGTTTAAGTATTTGGGTCAAACTATTACCAGCTCCTTGAGTGATGACTCAAGTATAAGAACACAATCGCGAAGCATTCGTACTAAAGTGAATATGACTGTAAGGAACTTTTAGTTCTGTACAAGTGAAGATAAAGACACTCTCTTTCGTACTTTTTGCAGTAATATATACGGACAGCAACTCTGGGTGAATTATAAAAAAGGTTCTGGCAGAACCCTAAATTTGATGTACAACAGGTCTTTTAGACTCTTACATAAATTACCCCCGAGATGCTCAGCTTCGCAAATGTTTGCTACTCGCAATATCCCGAGCTTCCCAGAGGTAACAAGACGTGATCAATACAGTCTAATGCAAAGAATTAAAAAAATCAACCAACCCGATTATCCAAGTTATCCATGAGTCCTGCCGTTTATCCTCTAAGTTATGGAATTCTTGGTACGAAAACGTCTGTTTGTAGCTCCACTTAACTCCGACATTACTGTATTATTTCTAATCAACTGTATATATTTCTATCCTTAGTAAGTGAATTGTCATTATATTAATAATATTTGTCATATGGAGTATAGTCTGCCAATAAACCTTTTCATTTTCATTTTCATTCAATAAGTAACTGAGTACTGGGCATTAGCGTACGCTTGGTGTGAAAGAACTTTAAGCTATTCTTTTCTTTGCACTTTTCGTACATTCCTATAACTCCTCTTTCACCACTCCCCTACTGTATTTCCGTCAGCAGTGGCTGGTAGAAGAAGAGCCTTGTCTATTCTATACTTTAGTACTAGTGTACTATCACTACTATTCCTCCGTGAATGTTTTACACGTTCTTCACAGTTAGTTCTCTCTCTCTCTCTCTCTCTCTCTCTCTCTCTCTCTCTCTCTCTCTCTCTCTCTCTCTCTCTCTCTCTCTCTCTCTCTCTCTAAGTGGTTCAATCGTGACATCGCTTCGGCTATCCGAAATAGGAAAGTAGCGTATAGGAGGCCGAAGGCCAATCGTTCCCATGAGAACACTGAAGCGTATGTCCGCCTGTGTAGGGAAGTGAAGGCGAAGGCTAGGCTAGCGAAACGTAAAGAAGAACTACGGGTGGCAAGCCTCTGCAAGGGGAACCCTAAGGAGTTCTTCAGTTATGTTAATAGTAGAAAGCCCATTAGAAGCGGCGTTCTGCGAACCTCCGACGCGGACATCGCCAATGTGCTTAATGAGTACTTTGCGGGAGTGTTCACCAGGGAGGACACCCGCATCATCCCCGAGCCAGGCGTCAGGCACGAAGGTGCTGGCCTGGATAGTGTTCGATGTACCGCGACAGTCGTTGCCGATAGAATAGACAAACTGAGCGCGTTTAAAGCTCCTGGGCCAGACCAGTTTCTCCCCAGAGTGTTGCGGGAGGTGCGCGACCAGGTAGCTCCCCACCTGGCTACAGTCTTCAGCAAATCGTTGGAGACGGGCCAGGTGCCTGGTGACTGGAGGGAAGTCAATGTGACCCCTATCTTTAAGAAAGGGGATCACGAAAGTCCAGGGAACTATCGTCCCATTAGTCTCACTTCAGATGTAGGTAAATTATTAGAGGGGATAATAGCGGATAGGATCGTTGACCATTTGGATTCTTACAAGCTGCTTGAGGACTCCCAACATGGGTTTAAACGGCATAGGCTGGGTATCGGTGGGGAAGTAGGTAGGTGGATTGAAAACTGGCTGAAGAATAGGCGGCAGAGGGTTGTAATTAAAGGGGCTAGTTCGGGTTGGGCCTCGGTCACTAGTGGGGTTCCTCAGGGTTCCGTTTTGGGGCCGCTGTTGTTTATCATTTACATAAATGATATAGACAGTGGCATCGTCAGTCAGATCGCCAAATTCGCTGATGACACCAAGCTTGGGGCCAATGTTGGGACGCCGGAGGCGATCGAGCAACGGCGTGCGGACCTAGGTAGGCTAGGAGAGTGGTCCGAAAAATGGCAAATGCCGTTTAACTTGGGTAAATGCAAGGTGATGCACATTGGCTACGCCAATCCCAAGTCGGACTATTCGATGTTGGGGAGTAATATCGAGGTGACTGATTTGGAAAAGGACTTGGGTGTGCTAATTAGCAGCGACCTTAAGTCTACGAAACAGTGCGTAGAGGTGGAAAAGAAAGCCCAGAAGCTGTTGGGTTATATCAAGAGGCAATTTCAGTTTCGGAACAAGGAGATTGTGCTCTCTTTGTACAATTCCCTGGTTCGGCCGCACCTGGAGTATGCTGTGCAGTTCTGGTCGCCCACCCTCAGGAAAGATATTGAGAGGCTGGAGCGAGTGCAGGCGATGGCCACAAAGTTAATCCCTTCCGTTAGGCATATGGGCTACAATCGACGCTTATGCGCCCTGAACTTGTTTTCGCTGGAAACTCGGAGGCTGCGCGGTCAACTGATCGAGGTTTTCAAGCTCTTACGGGGGTTCAACGATGTCGATTTTAGAAGCATGTTTAGTTTAAATGATAACCCAACTCGCAACAATGGTTGGAAGTTGGATTTGAAATGGTTTAGGACTAGTGTGTATGGGAATTACTTTGCCTATAAGATCTGTGACACGTGGAACAGGTTACCTTCAGAAGTTGTGAACAGTTCTTCTGTGGATCACTTCAAGAAAAGGTTAGACCAAATTTTGCACACTATTTGAGGATGTAGAAAATTTTCCCTGGCACCCGTTGCCATTGGTACCTCCTCGGTATGGGCCGCAAGGCCTTTTGAGGTACTTCTTTTCCTTGTAACTCCTTGTAACTCTCTCTCTCTCTCTCTCTCTCTCTCTCTCTCTCTCTCTCCTTAAGTGTAGTGTATCTTCGGGTTATTTGTTCTACAACGCTCTTTGATATGATCATATTGAAACAGTCTTTGACAGATTTAAAGGCAATTTGCTTGTATTATGAACAGGATTACACTCATATGGAAATTACTTATTAATAAACTGATCAAATTTTAATTAATCTACTGTTCTTTGGATTGTAAGCGCGAAGCCAGACTTCTAAATTTGGAGGGGCAAGAAAATTATCGGGGGAGGGGGGGGGTGCAAGCTAGAATTTTCGGGTGCAGTTGCCCTCTCATGCCCCTCTTTGGCTATGTCACTGCTTTGAAGTAATTATTCAAAAGATTGTGAAGGCTTTAGGAAGTGATGAAAACACACACACACACACCACACACACATATCTCCGCACAAGCGAGGCACCGACTTTTTAAAATCCATATATCTAAAATACTAATTAACCAAACCTAATTTAACCTAACCTAACCTAACCTAACCTCAGTGCCATCGAATCGAGAATGACGAAATAAGTTTTTTTGGACGCAGTTGAGGGCTCGAAGATCTTCTTCTGTTAAGTCATTAAGAAGTGAGGCACTCGTTAACCTAGACTAACTTAACCTAACCAAACCTTAACTAACCTAGCCTAAACCCAACATATTTTTTTCCGACAGTAAAATTGCTTCTGATTTTTTATATAATATTTTTAATGTTCCGAGGTACCGAAAGTGTTACCTCACAAAAATATTTAGGAGCAAGTGTAGTTTACGTCCCCCTGTGGCGCCTAGTGTAGTTTACGTTACCCTACAGGGTGTCCCGTAAGTCTGGACCCATAGGGATTTATAATATATTTTTTTATTATGTTATTATTATTATTTTTTTATTATTATTTTTTTATTATTTTTTTATTATGTTTTTATTTGTGGGGCCACTTGAAAGCCAAAGTGTACGAGGTCAAACTTCAGAACATTTTCCACCTTAAAGCACGCATTGTGGAGGCGTGTCAAGAAATTTCTGCGACTGTGATTCAGAAAGTGCTGTCGCAGTGGAGATTGCGTCTTCAACTATGTGTGCGACACAACGGCGGACACTTTGAACAGATTATGTAATAAATTTTGGACTATTTGTAATTTATTATTTTTCCCTATGGGTCCAGACTTACGGGACACCCTGTACATTATCCTAGTATAGTTTGCGTTCCCCAACTTTGTCCGCGTATACCTAATCAAATAAAACGTTAAAACTAACGAAAATATTACGACTTAACTTAGGTTAAGTCGTAATATTTTCGTTAGTTTTAACGTTTTATTTGATGGATTCATTTAAAAAATGTCTCCTAAAGATCCTAGTGTAGTTTACGTTCCCCAACTTTGACCTAGTGTAGTTTGTGTCCCCTTTTGCGTCAGGGAGACGTAAACTACACTTACTCCAATATTTATCCCATTACTGTGAATTATCAGACACTTGACCTCACTTATGCTAAGTCGCCTACGCGCACGCACACACACACACACACACACACACATATATATATATATATATATATATATATATAAAATGAAGATGAAAAGGTTTATTGGCAGACTAAAGTTCATATGACAAATATTAATAATACAATGACAGTTCACATCATAAGGATAGAAATATATACAGTTGGTCAGAAATAATACGATAATGTCGAAGTTAACGGGAGCTACAGACAGACGTTTTCGTACCATGAATTCCATAGCTTAGAAGACAAACAGCAGGATATATATAATATATATAATATATATTATATAAACGTGTGTGTGTGTGTGTATATATATATATGTGTGTGTGTGTGTGTGTGTGTGTGTGTGTGTGTTTTGCTGGTGTGACGGTTACACGTGTTTCGATCGAAGTCCGAATAAAAGCGGTATTACAGTAAAAATCAGGTAGTTAATTGATAGTGCATAGTGGTATTTCTTTTTAAAAAGTAAAAATCGCGACATATATCAAAAACAGTAAATAAAAACGAATGTTTCTTTGTGAAGAAAATTAGCTGCCTATCGAAATTCCTATAAATACCCCAGTGAAACTGTCCCCCAATAAGGAGCAAAAAACAAAGGCCCCGAGTAAATATGGGGAAGGAATTATATGCAGATATTATATAAAAGATAATTGCAGAGTTAAAAGAGGACAATGTATATATGAACATCCCCCAATATGCAATTTCTTCTATAATAATGGTCATTGTAAGTTTGTAGACAGATGCAAATTCTACCACCCGGACATCTGCAGGACTTACGCAAAATATGGAACCTGCAAATACTGGAAAAAATGCAACTATCAACATCTCCCGACGGACCCAAAGAACAAACGACAAAGTTTAAATGACAATAGGAATAAAACTAACAATAGGAATAACAATAGAAACACAATAAGCGAACAAAAAAAAATTTTCAACATCGCAGACACGATACGGCTGCTAAATGTCACCCAACGTATGCAGTTGACACAGCTGGAAACCCCCGAGCCGAACCGCTTCCGGCCAAGAAGCTACCAGAACAGGTAGGCGGTAACGGATCTCTCTCGGAGGATCATATGGCAACGAAACAAGCGAAACCGAAGGAAAACAAACTTAAAATGCACAAGAGGCAACGAAAAACAAAGAACATAAATAAATGCAAAAAACTTCACTTTTTTTCTACGTGAAGGTCAAAATATGAAAATAAAAACCCACTCTAATAGACAGAGTTTATTTCCACAACAGTTTCGACGCCCACTGGCATCCTCCTCGGGTATCCACCCGAGGAGGATGCCAGTGGGCGTCGAAACTGTTGTGGAAATAAACTCTGTCTATTAGAGTGGGTTTTTATTTTCATAAAGAACATAAATATTGTCCTGGCTAATATTCAAGGAATAAGACCAAACCAATCACTCAACGAAGTTTCGTACCTGAAAGTATTTATGGACGAGACAAGGGCGGACATCGCATGCCTCACAGAAACTCATCTTAAGGATTGCCAAGGAAATTGTGAAAGCTGCGAACATTGTATTGATAAGAAAGAGATAAATAGAGAGGGCTTCAACTTACTAAGAGCGGATAGAACAACGAGGCGTAAAGGTGGCTGTGCCATATATGTACATGAAGGCCATATGACAGAGACGACAATAAGTAAATCAAACAGCTTTGTGGAACTCCTAGTAGTGAAAATAGAAAAACTAAACGTGATACTAATAGTCATCTATAGACCTCCAAACATCCAACCGAAAAATTCTCGGAGGCCATTGATGACATCAGAAAGCTAATAAAGGCCATAAACCCTCCATCCCCAACATAATGATCTGTGGAGACTTTAACTTCCCATTTATAAAATACAAAAAGGTGGATGGGAATATATATATACACCAGGACAAGGGGGGCACAAGAGAAGACCAGGAGCAAGCAAAAATGTTGATGGTTCTCACAAATGAGTTTATGCTGACACAGGAGATAACAGAAAATACACCAAAAAAATAAATGCCTGGATCTGGTATTCACGAATAACACCAACTTGATTGCTGATATAAAAATAACCCCAACCATTATCTCAGACCACAACTTAGTTGAAATATCAACAAATATGACGACAATATTAAAAGACAATACACATATTGAGGAAAGAAGCAAATTTGGGGGCTTTAACTTAAACTCCAAGATTATAAATTGGGAAGCAATCAGATCGCACATGGCCCAAATAGAGTGGAGAACAGTTTGGATCACCTGAAGATCAGGGGCCCCAGCCTTCTTTAGTTAGCTTTATAAGGCTAACTAACGAAAATATCACGACCTAACCTAACCAATCGTCAAGGGCGTACAGTTGACCTAACGAATGGTTAGGTTAGGTCGTGATATTTTCGTTAGTTAGCCTTATAAGGCTAACTAAAGAAGGCTGGGGGCCCTGATCTTCAGGTGATCCAACAGTTTTAGAGAATAAAACAACTGAAGAAATGCTAACAACCTTCGAAGAAAAAACCTGAAAATTTTAGAAAAATATGCTCTGAAATCACAGCCAAAAGGAAAAAGGAGCTGGTTAGAGAGGCAAAAGAGAAGAATATTCCGCAAAAGAAAGCGAGTGGAGGCGAAGTTAGCCAACTGCGGAGATAATGCCAGGAAAGTAATACAAGAAAAACTGGAGGGTATCGATAGGGAAATACAAGCCCTGATTAAGGACCATACAGAGAGGAAGAGGAAAAGGCGGTCGAAGCAATAAAGGAAAATCCAACATACTTCTATAGCTATACACAAAGGAAAAAAAAACGCGCGCCCTATTGGGCCTTTAAGGAAGAGAAATAATGAACTAACCGACGATGCAAAAGGAATATCTGAAACATTGAGAGCCCAGTATGAATCAGTTTTTAGTACCTCAAAAAATGACAAAGCGATACCTGACATAGATGCATTCTTTGAAGAGAAATTGCAAGGCGAGTGTATAACAGACTTTGATTTTACCCCAGAAGATGTAGCGAGGTCAGGAAAATTGTAACGCATTATCGATTAAAAACTGTAAAAATGAAATAGCTACACCTTTATACTGGATATGGAGAAAATCCCTAGACACTGGGGAAATACCGAGCATCTTGAAAAGAGCAAAGATTGTCCCTATATGCTAACAGACACAGACAGCGGAGTAAACAGCAACAATATAGTAACATCCTTTGCAGACGATACAAAGATCAGCAGAAAAATCAGCGATGTAAATTAAGTGGAGGCCTTGCAGAGGGACACGAACAAAATATACAAATGGTCAGAAGACAACATGACATTTAACACCGAGAAATTTCAGCGCTTGAGATATGGTAGAAAAGAGGAACTTAAACAGACTGCATATTATGCTCCAGATAGACAGGAAATTCAGAGAAGCACGAAAGCGATTGATCTGGAGGTAATAATGACCGATGATGCGAAATTCGAAACACAAAATCAGATAGCGCTAAATAAAGCAAAAAGAGTCCCGGGAAAGGTACTAAGAACGTTCAAAAGAAGGGACAGGACAGTAATGATTCCCCTGCTAAAACACTGATTATACCAAAGCTTGAATACTGCTCAATTTTGACGTCCCCATATAAAAAGGGAGAAACTTATAAACTAGAAGAAACGCAGACATTTCACAGCCAAGATTGATGGTTGCAAAGAACTCAACTACTGAGAAAGACTACGTAAACTAAAGCTGTACTCCCTGGAAGAAGAAGAGAGAGTACACCATAATCTACATATGGAAAATGATCGAAAAACTGGTACCAAACCTAAAACTAAACCCAATTACCATTCAGACACTGGAAAATAGGAAAGGCAGAATGTGTAGTGTTCTCAAATTAAAGGCCCGACAAGGGACCTCCTCAACACTGAAGGTTGTCAGGGGGACAATACTTTTTAACTAGCTTCCAAAGGACCTCAGAAACGTTGCAGGGGTCAAAGTTGAAGTCTTCAAGAGAAGACTAGATGCCTGGCTCAGGACGGTACCAGATGAGCCGGATGTACCTGGCTATGTACGGTGGAGAGCGCAAGAAAGCAACTCGCTCCTCCACCAAGCCAGACCTAGAGGCGGGGCCACCAGCTTGACCTTCGTGTGAAGAGAGACCAACGCACGGAACAGCAACGAGGTTAACGAGGTGTGTGTATATGTATAATGTATATATAAGGTTTACATTACGTGTTTATACACACACACACACACACACACACACACACATATAGTATACAGTATACTGTATGTGTGAATGAGGAGCGATTCATGATCACGGATAACTTAATTTTTCAGTTAACTCAGTATATCCAGCGGGTGGGTGGGTGGTACAACCGCTGCTGCCCGCTACCAGTGACTGGCCTCTTATCTCGCGCGCCACCACACACAGTATTATTCAATTACAGTATAATATAAAATTAAGTAGTTTGTGATAAGCTGGCGGGAGGCAAGCCGCGGGTGTAAACACCGCTCCAAATCACAGTTAAGTCGCTGCCATGATCACGAATAAATGCATAATGGTCGCAATTAGTAAATCACGGTTAATTCGATTCACGGCTAAGTGAATCACGGATAACCGCATGAGTGCAATATACAGATATCCTGAGGTTCTTCCATTAGTCCCTTTATACGAGTATATAATATTAAAAAGAACCTCACCTTTCCAATTCTGAAATAAACATTTTTTCTATATGAAATTTCATGCACTCGTAAAAGATGGAATGGTTCTATATTGCTTGGGATTTTAATTTCGTAAAACACTCCCTTCCACGAACGATGCATGTGATATATATTCAAATTAATCTGCTGTGATATGTACGTATGAAGAAAAATCCAACATAACTCGTAAATCTTATATATTATATATATATATATATATATATATATATATACAGGGTGTCCATAAGTCTGGTCTCATAGGAAAATTTAGTTTAAATTAATTTACAGAAACAATACAGTAGAACTAAAACAAATGTTCAAATTGATGTCTTGTTTTGGCAGCTTTTTTTTTTGTTGCAGGTAGAATAACACGCAATGGCTAATATAGAAGTGAGTTACACTTGTGAGGAAAAGGCCTCCAGAGGACTTTTCCTCACGAGGATCCGCTCGGACATGAAACTCTCCCATAAACGGATGAGAGAGTATTTAAATGATGATGTCATCAAAAGTTCACCTCGACCGGACTGAAACTCACTCCACTCTGGGTGGGTTGTATGGAGCGCCTCTAGGACAATATCCCCCCGCGGACAATATCCCCCGAAGACAATATCCCCGAGGACAATATCCCCGAGGACATATCCCCCGCGGACAATTTAAAGTCAATTTAAAGTCAATGTCACAGTGGAAAGATAATTTTGACCATTTGTTAGATTAAAATGTAAAAACGTTAAGAACTTAGGTTAGATGCAATACCGCGCAAACAATCTAAAATCTCTCTATTTTCATACCCTCGGATCACCGTCAAAAGCCTGGTTGCAGAGTCTTGATATTTTTTCTTCTGCTCTCTGAATAATATGAACTTGTTGCAGTGATTGTTCGCGTTCAATAAATGAAATAAACTAATGAATAAATGAAACTAATGAAATAACTAATGAAATAAATGAAATAAACTTCCAAATGTTTGGGTGAGCGCATGAAGCATTGACGTAAATCTCCTATGCCATCCTTCAAGAGAAGTGTTGGTTTTTGGCAATCCCTCTTTTGCTCTATCATACATATTCCACATATCTATATCAAACATTGGTTTTTGACGTTTTTGACGATGTGGTCTTCCAATGTATGTGTCTTCAAAATAATCAACTACTGATGGAGTGTCTGGGGTCAGGATTTCATATAATTCTTCAAATGCTGCAAAAACAGTGTCAGGTGGGACAAGGGTCATGACTGCTATCATTCTCATATTGAACGCAAATTTTTTACCTAACCTAACCTAACCTAACCTAAAGGGGTGTGTATATATAGTGGTATTATACTGTATATATACTGTATATAGTGGTATTATATATAATGGTATTATATATATAGTGGTATTATATATATAGTTGTATTATATATAGTGGTATTATATATTTCGGGGGATATTGTAATCGGGGATATGTCCTCGGGGGATATTGTCCGCGGGGGATATTGTCCTCGGGGAGATATTGTCCTGATACCATATGGAGCATAGGTGCGCAGCCTACGCCCCGAGGGTGATTTTTACTGGCCCACAAAAGCTCTAATTTACCTCCCACACCCCCCATATCCCCCAAACAATCCACTCGGGATCGGGTGTTTGTAAACTCTTCAGCGGATATCAGTTTATGGGGTCTCTTGATCTTAGTGATTGATGGTAATTGCTGTATTTTGAGTATATTTTCTTTACGTAATTTCAGATAATCTTTGTATTAACTGTACAGGGTATCCCATAAGTTCTTTTATCCCTGAACCTTTTCCTACTAGAATAGGGTGAGGGGTAAAGAGACTTATGGCATACTCGTACCCTTTACATAAGTGGCGCAGAGTAATAAAGTGCGACCAGAATCGACTAATTATTGAGGTATTATTGCATCGACAAT
Source organism: Bathynomus jamesi (assembly GCA_023014485.1). Classification (NCBI taxonomy): domain Eukaryota; kingdom Metazoa; phylum Arthropoda; class Malacostraca; order Isopoda; family Cirolanidae; genus Bathynomus; species Bathynomus jamesi. The sequence continues at coordinate 51,727 of JAJOZX010014151.1, read as the reverse complement.
GTAGCTATAACATTTTAGATTTGGCTTCAATCAGCAAACAACCAACCAAACAGTCTATGTCAGCAATGATATTACCTAACCTAGCACTGATTACCGTTACCATCGCGTACTTAAAATTTGAAGGATGAGGTTTCGAGAGCAATATATAGCGACAGTCGCGTTTATTTTCATTCGAAATGTGGAAACAGGAACTTCTTTTCTTTTTTTTGCTCACAAATATTTCAAGTAAGTTCTGCTGTTGACGCAGTAATTAAGCAGAAGCCATAGCAGGTGTCACACTGAGAACAATTTCGAAGTCAATAAAAGCAATTTCAAGACATATATTTCTTTCTGTATAAATTATTGTTCATATTTTTTTATTAATTTATTTTATTACTTTTACTCTTATTATTAAAATAATAAATAATTATTCTTATCTTTAAATTTTTATTGAATTAATTTAATTGTTTATTACTTTTAGTTTTCTAACGAGGGTAATTCAATAAGTATCCGCACTTTTTATTTTCACAATTTTATTTCACATCTGATAGATTATAACACATCACTTCTCAACATAGTCTCCCTGTTTCTCAATACACTTAGTCCAGCTATCTACAAGCCTCCTAAAGCCATCACAAAAGAATGTTTTTGGCTGTGTGCGTAGCCAGTCATGCACCGCCTCCTTCAGGTCATCATGCCTTGGAATCGCTGACTCTCAAAGCGTCTTTAGTGGTCCAAACAGGTAAAAATCCAAAGGTACTAGGTCTGGACTGTAGGCTGGATGGTCGAGAACTTCAAATTTAAGTTCTTGAAGGCATTTTGTAGTCTGTGCAGCGGTATGAAGGCGCGCATTGTCGTGTAACAGAATAACACCTTCCGACAGTCTCCCGTTGCAAGGAAGTTCAAAGCGCAGCTGTCAGCAGGTAAAGTTAATGCTAACACTGTTTTGAGATACACGAGGCCCTATCCTTGAACATTATCTAGAGCGTGGAACTACAGTAACAAGTGCATCGTATCTGACATGCTTCGGAATGAATTATAGCAAACAATTCGCACAAAACGGAGAGGGAGATTGTCGGAAGGTGTTATTCTGTTACACGACTGCGCGCCCTCATACCGCTGCACAGACTAGAAAATGCCTTCAAGAACTTAAATTTGAAGTTCTCGACCATCCAGCCTACAGTCCAGACCTGGTACCTTTGGATTTTTACCTGTTTGGACCACTAAAAGACGCTTTGAGAGGTCAGCGATTCCAAGGCGATGATGACCTGAAGGAGGCGGTGCATGACTGGCTACGCACACAGCCAAAAACATTCTTTTGTGATGGCATTAGGAAGCTGTAGATCGCTGGACTAAGTGTATTGAGAAACAGGGAGACTATGTGAAGAAGTGATGTGTTTATAATCTATGAGATGTGAAAATAAAGTTGTGAAATAAAAGTGCGGATACTTATTGAATTACCCTCGTGTGTGTGTGTATATGTAATATATATATATATATATATATATATATATATATATATATATATATATATGTGTGTGTGTGTGTGGAAAGAAGTCATACAAAATTAATTTTAATTATCACTTATTCAATTATATTCATTTCAGTTTATTTACAAATATATATATATATATATATATATATATGTTACAGTCAATCTGTGAAACCAGTCATTTCACGTAATGCCTAAAAATTTCAGGCATTTCGCATAATTCGATTGACCCTTAAACATAGGTAATATGCATTACTAACCTAACCTAATCTTCACGAAGTGTTAATCGATTAATGGAATTACGCGAAATGCCTGAAATTTTTAGACATTACGTGAAATGACTGGCTTCACAAATTGACTGTAACATATATACGGAGTTTACATAAGTAGTATATTTTCATATTATTACAACATACATGCTTGTAATACAATCATAAATTTGCCTTTAACAAGTGTGTACACGCTTTACAGGCTGAAATCTACCAGTTAGATATAACTAGTAGGGCATTCGCCCTTGGCCCCTCCTTCCTGCATTAAAAAAAAATTATAAAATTTCTATGCATATATACCATAATATAATGCATAAACTTTTGATACATTTTAAAAAATTTTAAGTCAAACAAATCTTTTTAAAAGACTTTAAAAACTTAAGAGAACTTTTATATTATTATTTTTTTTTAAAGCATCACAGTTGCTATAACTGCATTTATTATTGCAAAACCAGCGTTAAATAATACTGTATTACTGTGTTTTTAAACAAAACATTACTTACAAATTATTACTTCGCGTTTACATTATTAACAAACGTTTCATTTATAATTATTTTTTCCGTAAACGTAATCATTCTTCTTTAATATATCAAGATATGATGACCTTTGTGCATAAATGCGCACTCAACCAGTCAACTCTGGAACAATCTTCCTCAATCCATCTTCCCCCCTGTCTATGACCTCCAAGATGTTCATCTTCAAAAATGTTTGCTAACTTTAATGTTCGAGCCTCCTGGAGGTAGCAAGACCTGATCAATACAGTGTAACGCAAAAAAAAATCAAAACGCCTGAGGCTTTTACCTCATAGAGAATTATATATATATATGAGGTGGGCTAAAAAGTAATGTTTCCACTTGAATAATTCTGGATTGTGTAGAGGTAGCCAGATAAAACCGGTTTTGTGTTGTAACGGTATCCCCACCCCATTCCTGATTGTGTAAAGGTAACCAGATGAAACCGGTTTTGTGTTATAGCCTAATATAGCCTACACTCATTCCACACGTTGGTTCAGTATCGATTACAATGGAAAGGAGTAAAAACGTTCGCTTCAAGCAACGTGCCGTAATTGAATTTTTGACCGCTCCCATAGACATTCATTGGCGAATGCAAACTGTGTACGGCAAACAGTGTGTTGATGTGAGTACCGTTCGACATTGGGCGAGGGAATGTAAAGAAGAAGCAGGACAAGAAGATATGCAAGAGAAACCGCGAAATGAAAGGCCTGTAATGGCAACCGACGAGTCCCATCGGAACTACGTTGACGAACTAATTCGTGGAAATCGTCGCATTAAACAAAATGAAATTGCTGAAATGCTGGATATCCCCAAAGAGCGAGTGGGGCACATTATCACTATTCTCGGTTACCGAAAGGTCTGCGCCAGATGAGTGCCTCGCATGCTCACTGCCGAGATGAAAATTGAGAGACTACGCATTTGCCAAGAAAATCTGCAGTTCTTCGAAAATGGAGATGAATTTCTGCACAGCAATGTGACAGGAGAGGAGACGTTGGTCCATCATTATGACCCTGAAAATAAACGGCACTCCGTGGAATATCGGCACAAAAATTCCCCGCAACCAAAAAAATTCAAAGTTGAAAAATCGGCTGGAAAAGTGATGATGATGACTGTTTTTTGAGATATCAATGGTGTTGTTCTCGAAGACTTTACGGAAAGAGGAACAACAGTCAACTCCGCACGTTATACTGAAACTCTGAAGAAGTTGAAAAAACGGATCAGGAGGGTTCGCACCCACAAAAACACAGTCATTTTTCACCATGATAACGCACGGCCTCACTCCAGAGTTCAAACGCGAGAAGCAATTGAGGATCTGCAATTCACCGTCTTGCCGCATCCACCGTATAGCCCCGATTTAGCACCATGCGATTTTCACTTCTTTCCTAAACTTAAGGAACATCTCCTTGGAAATCGCTACGAGTCTGACGAAGAAGTTAAGGCTGCTGTGAAATTTTGGTTTCGTAGTCAAAGCTCCGAGTTTTACCGGGATGGATTTCAAAAACTCATTTATCATTGGCGTAAATGTATCGAGGTACAGGGTGATTTTATAGAAAAATAAATGCATCGTTTTGAAGAATAAACTCTGAGGTACATACAAAATTTGCTTTTGTTTCGATAAAATACTTCAAACCCGTTTAAAATTTATTTGAATGGAGGCATTACTTTTCAGCCCACCCTCGTATTATATATATATATATATATATTATATATATATATATATATATATATACCTTTCAACCTTTCAAATGTTCCGCGCGATGATTCCTCATTTCACGAAGGTCAAGCTTATCGACTCTCTCTCTCTCTCTCTCTCTCTCTCTCTCTCTCTCTCTCTCTATATATATATATATAATATATATATATATATATATATATATATATATATATATACATATATATTACAGTAAGACAATAAAGCTTAATTAATAACATCTGTTGAAAATGTTAATTTACTACATATACGTAAATAAATAAAATGCATAAGCACTGAGTAGATCCCTCCAAGTATTTATGTGAATACAGCATCTTGTATGGGTATTCTACGCTGAAACTCATGACGAAGTTCTTTACCGAAAGGTGATGAATAAGAATACTGTTGCTGTAATCCGAACGTAGCCCGTCCAGGTATATATGAGGGGTCGCGCGTCTTAAGATACCTAAGCGCCACCACAGGCGAAAACGTGTTTTTGATGGATATCACTATTTTCACCCTTCCTCTATCGCGTGGCTTGGGTTATAATGACCTTACCTCACTAGAAGTATGGTTGAAAACCTTATGAAGCGAACTACGTTTTTCACCTCTATCGCCAGCCTTTAAAAGTTCACCAAAAGTTCAGCATAATAAGAAAATCAAAAAATTAAAAAATATATATATAAAATATAAAATATGAAAATCTATTTCAAAAACTCATCAACATCTTCATTAGCATACTTAGAACTCTAATTTAGCCAAAATGAACGTTCTAGCTCAATTAATAACAGAGATACTATTGCCAGAATATTGCTGAACTTTGGAGGCGATTTCTGGCGAATTTTAATTTTGGCGCCTAGGTACCTTAAGACGCGGGACCCCTCATATCTATATACGTGTATATATACTGTATATGTATGTACAGTATGTGGTAAACATTAAATTTCGTAGAGACCAGTGTTTTTGATCAAGTCGAAATTTGTTGCAAACATCGTAATTGACCGAAATTGGTCACCTGGGAAATATCCAATCAACCACCAAACGACCAGCCAAACGAACACCAAACCAAGTGTAATCTGGTCTTAATATATATATATATATTGTTGGAATTGTAAACTCATTAATCATTAGTTTAAAAAATAGAGACTATATTAAGGATTGCATTGCATCACCTTACGCCATTTCTCCTTTTTCTTGTATCTTGGATCGACCGACTTGACTTTTGCGCCACACAGAGGGTAGCGCATCAGGAGTCAGAAGGTCATCACTGCATAAATTATACATTTTTTAACTGAAAAAAAATATAAATTATAAATTATAAAATTTTTAACTAAAGAAGTAATTTTTATTTAGAAATAGAAAAGAAAGGAACGGCCGTAGACCGGAACAGATTCAGTCTGGTTCCTTTCACTCCTGACTTTTGTGCCACCCTGTGTATATATACAATCTTGCAATGCAATGATGACCTTTTGTGAGTTTGTGAGAAATAGTAACTTAGGGAATCATCCTACCTTCATAAATAGACATGCATTCTCTTAAACCCTATAGTGGCTGACAGACATTTTCTCATCATTTACCATATGATCATTTTTGTACGTGAAATTACAAGTTCTGGAAATATTGCAGTTCGGAAGGACGTATGAAATTTGATAGTTACCTCTTGCAATAGAGATGTTTCTACAGGGTGTCTACAATGTTGTGTCACCCCAGTAAAATACTAACTGATTTTCGGGGGTTTTTTCCAGACCCATTTGAAATGTGTGATAGCAGCAACATACGATTGAACAACGCATCTTGGATAGTACCTAGATCTATGAGCGACCACGTAATGGTAAAACCATTGAAAATATTCGTGCAGATTTCCACGATCGATTCAATGGTGCAGCTCCTTTTTGCACAATATTTTCAATGGCTTTACCATTACGTGGTCGCTCATGGGCCTAGGTACTAGCCAATATGCGTTGTTCAATCGTATAGTTGCTGCTATCGCACACTTCAAGTGGGTCTGAAAGAAAAACGAAAATCAGTTAGTATTTTACTAGGATGACAAGACATTGTGAACACCCTGTATGCTGCATTCATTAACCAAGAGACTGGTTAGCAAGAGACTGGGTGGGTATTTGCGCTAAAATTATAGATTCAGAATATTTTTAGGATTTTCTCTTTAGTTATGTTTGGGTGGTTCTCTCAAAGTCTTGGGGTCCGATAATTTGGAAGCTAGATCACCGTGACAAAGCTCTTTGGCTTGTCCACCTACGAAGGAACGCACTTAGAGAAGGAGAGCCGCAACTTATCCACTGACAGAATTAAAATAGTTTACGAAAAGTAGTGTCCAGTTCGTACGAAAGTTTATGAACTCTTATTGGTAATTATAGGCTAGTGGTGGCAAGGTTCATTTATAAAAATCGTACTACTAATTATCTCTAATAGATTGTATCTATCTATGCAGTGTCGACCATCTTCCAAACAGTATTTTAGATGGTTATACTATTATTATTAACAATAAATAAAACATTTACATTCTATTTATCTATTAGTTACGATCAAGTGTAATACAGGGTGTCCCAGAATTAACTATCTATTTCAATGAAATCGGACAAATTTTTTTAAAACACTTTTATTTATGTTTATCATGTTTAATATGTGTTAAAAATGTATAAATTTCTAAATTTTTTCATAATTTTATTTTCATAATTTTTTCATAGTTTTTCATAGTTTTATTTTTAGAATGGCAAAGAGACTCTCCAAAAGTTAACGTGTGGCTTGGAATGACCAAATCCAAAATTTATGGCCCATTCTTCTTTGCGGAAGCAACTGTAACAGGTACCGTCTACCTTGATATGCTTCAGCAGTTTCTCGAACCACAGCTTCTTGATGATGGCATTCTTGATAATGTTGTGTTTCAACAAGATGGAGCACCATGTCATTATGCTCTAATTGTTCGAGAATACCTCAACAGACGCCTTCCGAATCGGTGGATTGGACGTGGAGGACCTCGACCTTGGCCTCCGCGTTCTCCGGATTTGACACCCCTGGATTTCTTTGCATGGGGTTTCATAAAAACAAAGGTTTATCGCCAAAAGATCAATAGTTTAGCTGAACTTAAAGAACGCATCCAGTTGGCAGTGCGGGAGATAACACCTGAAATGCTTCAAAATGTGTTTCGCAGCGCTGAGGATAGATTTGAAATTTGCAGAGATACAGACGGTGCACATGTTGAAACTTCTCAATAAAGTTTTGACTTATGATTTATAAATCTATTTGTTTTTGTATCATAATTTAGTAATAAACACAAAATTATGTCAGTTTTTATTAAATTTGTCCGATTTCATTGAAATAGATAGTTAATTCTGGGACACCCTGTATAGTTTAAAAAAAAATATCAGGTAAAAAATTTCGCAAGACACAATGATTCGCTTTCCTGCAAATATAAAAAAAAATGAAAAGCAAATTGGCAAGATTTTGCTACCTGATTTTTTTTTTTTTTTTTTTCAAAACGAACGACTCTATATGAATATATTCCGTCTGAGTGCCCTCAGTCGGACAAAGGACGTAAAACGTATCAACCAAGCAATTTATGAATATATTGGACTACCGAGACTGACAAGAAGGAGGAATCTCACACTTAATGGCGCTGTTGATTCGGAATGGGAAAAAAGGAAATACAATTTAATACAATTTTGAAAATTGAAGTTTTCTTTTGTATTTCAAATGGAAAAAAAAAATGGATACGTAAAAGCGGAGCGGATTTTAGAAGAGAAAATAAAACAACATCAACTGAAGATGAGAAATTATCATGTATGGCGTCTGAATTTTCATGAAAACTGCATCGCATACAAAATTCTCTTTACCATTAACTACTTGAGAACTTGAGACGACCGTTTATTACCATCGTACATTTATATACAGTATTGAATTTCAGATGTAAAATTATTTTCCTTCTTTTGATTGGTCATCATTTGGAAGAAATGAAACAGTCCCTGATTGGACAATTCATAATCTGTAACATTGTTTTCTGATCCCTGACTAAATTCTGTAACCCACTTTCCTGCGAGAGTGTCAAATATTTAGGGAGATGATTCTTTTACTATCCAGTAAGGATATATATATATATACAATGTATCTACTGTCTCTGACGCTGTCTTTTCGTCTCTACTATCAACCTCTCGAGACGCCACTCATTCTGTATGAAATATTGCCTCTTCGTCTTCATTAACTGCTCTGGCCTCTCTTAATCGGCTGTTTTCACTTCTTGCAATCCCGTTTCGTTAGACATGAGTAGTATGTAGTAAAACCGCATCTAGTACCCAAGGGGACAGCATCGACTGATGATGGGGGAATGATGCGGGTGTGATGAATGGGAGGGGTTGAAGATTCTAAAAGATTCCTTTAATTCTGCAACAAATTATCCCGTAACTCCGATGCTTTTTTGGGGGATACGATAGGTAACCCTCATATAATTAATATTTTGCTTTCTAAAGGTATTAAAATTTTATGAAGTACTTGCAAGCACTTATAAATTATGTTAACATTGAACAACATTGCCATTTTGGTGGCCATTTATATATACAGCACTCTCTCCACCCCCATCTAACCCCCATATAACAGAAACCCTAAAATATTAGAAAATCGCCAAGAAGAGCAACCCACCCGAATATAAACATATATGTTTTACACTACTCTCAAATACTATATTTTCACCAACTATAAGAATTAGAATGGTATATTTAATATATTGTTATGCTTCACTCGAGCAACCCACAAAACAAATAAACAAACAAACACAGACAAACACAAAAATATACAAATACGCAAAATAAATCCCAAAATCTGACCTATAAAAAAAAATTGTAATTGTTAAAAAAAAAAGGGGAGTCGCCTTCGAATTTTAAAATACGTTCCATGGAACTCTTCTGAGGACGCCTTTTCTAAACCGTAAAAAATGTGTTTAAGAGATCTAACGAAGTCCGTGAGACTCGCGCTTTCATACCCTTTTCCTAGGGACTTTTCCGCGATTTCGAGTGGACCACAGAAAACTTCCTTAGATCCGTTGATATACTGTAATGAAGGGGCCATTTCCAAAAATGTCAGTCAAAATTCTGTTTTAAGTTTATAAAGAAAATATAATGAAATGCGTAATAAAGGTTTTGTTCCATTTTGGCATCTTTCAATAAGCTTTGCTGTTTTTCTAATATACAGTGTGTGTGTGTGTGTGTGTGTATATATATATGTGTGTGTGTGTGTGTGTGTGTATATATATATGTGTGTGTGTGTGTGTGTGTGTGTGTGTGTGTAAAATAAAATTATTTACTCCTATGTTGTAAAAAATATATAAAACAAACCATTTTGGCATCTTTCAATAAGCTTTGCTGTTTTTCTAATATACAGTGTGTATATGTGTGTGTGTATATATATATATATATGCAAATAACTGCAATGACCGCGCAGTATATAAATGAATAGAAACGACATAAGTATTAAGGAACGTTTCTGCGTTTCTGCGGTTCGCCTCATTTTTCATTATTTCGTTATCTCTCCTCCTCGTGTGCAGAAACGTTCCTTAATACTTATGTCGTTTCTATTCATATATATATATGTATGTATGTGTGTGTATGTGTGTGTGTAAAATAAAATTATTTACTCCTATGTTGTAAAAAATATATAAAACAAACTTAATTAAATAAAAGTTTAACGTAATAATGTAACGTACTTCAGCAATTATTGTTTTACATTATAACCTTTGGTTTCTTTTAAAAGATTTAAAATGCTTTTACAACATGGACGCTATTCATATAATTATTAAATAAACCATTGGTCGATGGTCGCGTGGTCTCATAGGAAGTAGAGAGTTTTTCTCTTCCTTCCTACGAGAAAACGTCGGTGGTTTACCGTTGGCATCTGCTGTCACTTTTTTTAGGAAGCCTGTTGGCTTCCTTGCTGGGTTAGTAGGGCTCGGTGTTTAGATCCCCCAAACCTATAAAAAGAGCTTCCTCTCAACGCCTACGCGAGCCTGGTTGAGTCCGAACATCTGTAATCTTCAACTCGCGCTCTTGTTTTCTTTCCTCTTTCCTCTCCTTCTCCCCCACCTCTTTTATTTAAGTTTTTCTTCTTCCTTCTTTCTTTTCTTCGTCACGTCGACCTTGATCTTCTTATATATTAATATCGCTCGAAATTCGATGGGGCTACCTCATGGCCAGTGTCGTAACACCACTTTCAGTCGATCAGCAAAGCTAAGCGAAATTGGGTTTGGGTAGTAATTGGATGGGAGACCGTCCTCTTTGGTCAGATTATATAGCGACCCGTGGTTCGGATACCACGTAAAGCTGTAGGTCCCCTCTATCATATGAGCTTATATGTCGCGAAGGAGGTTAAAAACATCATCATTACATTGCATTCGAAATTCGGTGAATAGGAAAGTTAGAGGAGGGTAATCGGTGGTTCTCTTGTTTTTTTCTGGCCTATATGGACTCGAGAGGGTGTGCGTTTCTCCATGTGTTTCTCTCCGTGTCGGTGTTCTATCGGCTGGCCCCTTCTGCCCTGGTTTTAGAGACCTACTGTTCTTCTTTGGGAGCTAGTAGGCTCCGAGGTTTGGATCCCCAAATCTACAACGAGAGCTTGCTCTCATCTAGAGAAACCTGATCGAATGCAACGTAAAACGTATTTATTAATCCCCCATCTGCAATTAATTGGTTCAGATATAAACTGAGAATCCTAAGAAGAAAATGAGATATGGTAATGTCCTAATAAAGTCAGGTACATTCAGTTGTTAATAGGGGGAGGGGGGGGGGGGGGTTTCCAAGGAAATTTCGTTAAGACGTAAGTCATCGAAGTCATGGTCATTGGTTAGAACTTTCTAAGGACATATTTCGCAGTGACAATTTCGTAAGGTAATTTCTTTAGGACAATAATTCTTTAGAACTTTGCAAGGACACATTTTAGACTGTAAATTCATCAAATCATACAAACCACAATATTTCTCATTTTCTTCCCACGTTCTTTTCTCTCTAGAGATCAATCAAAATTATTAATATACGCAACTTTATTCCTGTATAGCTACAACATTATACAATAGTTTGGTATTTAACATTCTACATAGATTCTATGTTTTGTGTAATTTCAGCAATACCCCTTCCCGTTAAATCAGTGAGGTTAAGTGACATTGGGTCTGTTCATTATTTGAAAAGGTGACCTTCCTCCGCGTTTAGATAATGTTCAGATCTTACGTAAAGCTGTAGGTCCCTTCCGTCACATGATCTTTGCCGTTACGAAGGAAGTTATAAGCACCCCACCCCCCAAACATTATTATAATTATTATTAAACTATCCTCATAACATAAAGTCCTTTACATACATTTTTTCAAAGATATTATGCCACAACTAAGATTCGGGACTAACACTCCAAACTTTTTGCTTTATATTAAACTTGTGGTGATATTTACTTTAGAACTAAAAAGTTTTTTCTTTCTTTAATTACGTCAGAGTGTAGTGGCGTCACGCAGGGTGTGCCTGTTACTAAGCGGATTAAGAGAAGATAGGATCTTTCGCGTTCACTCTTATTTTTGAGTCACTGGTTTTAACTATGTTACTGAGCGATTCTTACTTACGAAATATTACATAATAGATGAGCGCTACTTTTTCGCTAATTATTACAGTACTCACCCGGTTATCCGTGATTCACTCAACAGTGAATCGAGTTAACTGTGATTTACTAACTGTAACCATTGTGCACTTATCCATGTTTATGACACTGAGTTAACCGTGATTTGGCGTGGTCTTTACATCCGCCACCCGCCTCAGTCAGTATCTCTCCGCGCTTCATAAAGTATGTATGTACGCTTATGGTTTCGCATATTTTCACGTCTTGTGTTGAGTACAAACTATTTAACTGTATATTATACTGTAATAAAATACTGTGTAGTGGCGGAGAAATAGGAGGTCAGTGAGTAGTGACGGGCAGCAATGGCTGCACCACCCACCCACCGGCAGAGTTAACTGGTTTCCGAGTGTACCGAGTTAACCGTGAAATCGGGTTATCCGTGACCACAGACCGCCCCCTCAATCACGGATAACTGAGTCAGTACTGTATTTTATTTATCATCACAACATTCATCAGTCTCATAATTAGTTATTATTAGTTATTAGTATCATTATAAGTAGTGTAAAACTGTAAGATTACAGTATAAACTAAAAATACTGTGTTGACACATAAGTGAACATAAAATATCACTTCAAAAAATGTTAAAAAGCTAAGAAGAATTTTAAAAAGCTAAGAAAATTTTAAAAAGCTAAGAAGAATGTTAAAAAGCTAAAAAAAAATTTAAAAGCTAAGAAAATGTTAAAAAGCTAAGAAGAATGTTAAAAAGCTAAGAAAAATGTTAAAAAGCCATGAAAATTTTAAAATGCTAAGGAAATGCTAAAAAGCTAAGAAGAATGTTAAAAAGCTAAGAAAATGTTAAAAAGCTAAGAAAATGTTAAAAAGCTAAGAAAAATTTTAAAAAGCTAAGAAGAATGTTAAAAAGCTAAGAAAATGTTAAAAAGCTAAGAAAAATTTTAAAAAGCTAAGAAGAATGTTAAAAAGCCAAGAAAAGTGTAAAAAGCTAAGAAAATGTTAAAAAGCTAAGAAGAATCTAAGAAGAACAGATCAAATATGAGGTTAAAAAGAGGCGAACAATACACACACAGATCATGAACGATATTGATGCTATTCGTAGGAAGATTTATCGTTAAATATTGACATTCTATGGATTAAGTTAACAATAAAACAACACTTAAAACTAACTTAAATTAAAAACATAACGCATAATAATGAACCATAACCTAACGTTACCTAACCTAAATCTGCCAAAAATTACCTATTATTTGATTTACAAATAATATGACAAGATATTAATTATATATATATATATATATATATATATATATTACGGCCTTTTTGCATAATTATATTAAATGCCAGGCCACTTTGCAAACAGGCAGGCATATTGGCCATTTTGCAAAATGACTGGTAATCCTGCCAGCCATTTTGCGAAAAGACAGAACTTCAGTTAAGAGATTCAATCCAGTTCGATTGAAATTATTGAAATTATTGTAATTGAAATTATTGAATGCCCGGTTAGGTCAACTGTCCGCCCTTGACGATTGGTTAGGTTAAGTCATGCTATTTTAGTTAAACAACGAAAATATCATGACAACCTAACCAATCGTCAAGGGCGGACAGTTGACCTAACTGGGCATTCAATTAACCTAACCGGGCATTGAGTTGACCTAACCGGGCATTCAATGTCCAGTTCGACACAGCCTTTTCGCAAAATGGGCGGCAGGATTACCAGTCATTTTGCAAAATGGACAGTATACCGGCCTGTTGGCAAAGTGGCCTGGCATTTAATATAATTACGCAAAAAGCCGGCTGTTTGGTCCTTTTGCAAAAAGGCCGTAACGTATATACGAGGGTTGGTATTCTACTTCTCACCAAATATAATTCCAATTACAATAAAATGACAGGGAATATGCATACATACGTGGCAAATATAAAGTAAATATAGTGTGTGTATATATATATATATATATATATATATATATATATATATATATATATATGAACTGAAAAAGGCATTACTTTCGTACCGACCCTCGTGTATGTGTGTGTATATATATACAGGGCGTCCCAAAAAATGTGTATACACACTTTAACAGCTGATAGCTCAATTGATGTTTCTTTCTTTCCAAGTTAAACCCATTAGAATTAATAATGGCAGTCAGACTAAGCTTTGAACAAAGGAAATTCATTCTAAAATGCTACTGGAAGTGTGAAAACGCAGTTGAAGTGCAAAGACAGTTTAGGAGGGAGTTTCAAACAGATCCACCAACGCGACTTACCATCACTCGAATTAGAGATAAGTTTGAAGCCGATGGAACTGTTCAGAATGTCCACAAGAGCGTTCCGGAAGACCACGGACATCGACAAGCACCAAAAGCAAGAAAGAGTACTGGAAACGTATCACCAAAGTCCAAGAAAATCTGTGCGGCAAGCGAGTCGTGAGGTAGGAATTTCAGAATCGTCTGTCCAACGCATTTTGAAGCGCTGTCAATGGAAAAGTTACATTCCAAGATTAGTCCATGCTATTAATGAAGATGATCCGGACCGAAGAGTGGAGTATTGCGAGTGGTACTTGGCACGATGTGGATGTGGACTGGACGAAGGGGTTTCGTAGAATACCCTCCGCGTTCACCAGACCTCACACCACTAGACTTTTTTTGATGGGGATACTTAAAAGACAAAGTCTACGCTATAAAACCTGCAACAGTCGCTGAATTGAGAGCAGCCATTGAACGAGAATGCACACAAATACCAAACGAAATGTTTCGTGATGTTTGCGATTCCATTGCTTCGCGTTATCAGCAGTGCCTGGACCAGAACGGACGTCAGTTTGAAAACAGGCGTTGACAAAACAATTAAATAATGTCTGTAGATTCTATTACATTTTGAAAATGAAATGTATTTTAATAAACACTGCCTTTATAAGTATTTAAAGTGTGTATACATTTTTTTGGGACGCCCTGTGTGTGTATATATATATATGGAACGCAGCATTTTGTGTCTTTACCAAAGGATCAATTTTCATCTCAAGAGGTCTCGCAAACAAACATTTGAGAATCAAATAAATATATTAAATTCGTGAAATCCGTGAAAATAGGCTTCAAGTGTGTTGTTTTATATTGAAAATCTGTTGGCACTTTTCTTGAAAGTGAAATTGTATTACATTAAATAATCTTTGACATATGCTTAGTTGACCTTTATTTTCAATTCAAATATGAAATGACCGTTTAACCCTTTACTGCCCAAAAGGATAAATTTCTAACCTTTCAAATATACACATTCCTAACTTAACCCTACAAAATATTTGGGCAGTAAAGGGTTAATGCCCGTATTATGGAATTTTTATTTTTTAATTTTTTCCTGTTCAAGCCAAATTAACCTCTAATTTTCAGATCGTAAGGCTCAAAATCGATTGTCAAGCTTATGTTGCCATAAGGCAACTGTCGGCGTTAAAGGGTTAAGTATAGTTTAATTATTTATTATTTATCTAATATATTTCAGTTATTATTCTCATGCAGCACAAATGCATTTATATTTATCTTATGTAATGAATAATTAACACAATGGCGGTAATCACAATCATTGTTAATATGCTTAAGGCAATTTCCTGTTTTCATTTTATATTCCATAAATTCAAACCCATTAATTTTATACAATAATTACAGTCAACATTATTGCGACACGCAATAATTGAATTGTAACATTAAATGTATATAATATGCTTATTGTATTAGTATGACAATGAAATTAAACACTGTGATGCATTTCATAGCATTTAAAGGTATCTTTTAATCATAAATTAAAATTAAATATCGTAAAATATCGTGAGGATTTTTTTTTTTTTTTTTTTTAATTTCTCTATATGCTTTTGTTTTTGTGTTGATGATTTCGCCTGATCATGTTTTGTAATTCGTAATTTCATTTAATGATTAAAACCGTTATCGGCCTTTCCAATACGCAGATCGATAAAGAATGCAAGATTCGCTGTCACTGAGGTCTCGCTGGAACTAGAATGCGAGACCGGAAGGAGACGAGCATAAACAAATAAGCAATACAAGCCTGGATCGAAGCTCTCGACAGTAAAAATGCGGAAAGCAACATGTCTAAAGGAGAAGAATACAATATTTATAGCTTACCATTCCCCACAGGAGACAAGATCTCGAAAACGCAACACATTTTCTCCATTCGTGAGAAAATACTGTACATTTTTATTTATCTTCCCGGGATCTTCTATATACACACATCACAATGCAAGACAAGATTGAATACTCTCTCGAAATCACTTTGGCATTATCTTGGTCGAGTTTCCTTTTATCAAGCCTCCATATAGATGCTGTTGATCCTGTTTGAATATCTATTGTTGGGGCTCTGCAGTGAAAAACGTTTGAAAGCGATTCAGTGAAAATGAATTAACCCTTTATCGCCCTGGAGGTCTTTTCTGAGAATGAATAAAATCGTCTGGCATTAGCCAAAACAAAGTCAGTAAAGTGACGCTGGACGCTAAAGAGCTAAACGACGTTTCCTTAAAGGAATAAGGCCACGATGAAAAATTAATTTATTAGAAGGACAAGCTTTCGGCCTATACTAAGGTCTTCATCAATGAATAACGACAATCGTACACTCCCGGCAAAAAGTTTGCCGAAGAAAATATATAATGAGAAATAGAGAGAGAGAGAGAGAGAGAGAGAGAGAGAGAGAGAGAGAGAGAGAGAGAGACCCTAATCCTATTGCCACGAGTTAATTAAAGAGGAAAACGAATAAATAATGTAATATGCTTTATGTATTGGTATAATTAAAATATAATATGCTTTAAAATATAGATAAATATATTTCATGTCTCCATATTGTTTTTAATTGTAAAGATAAATGATTCCCTTTACAGTCAATCTCGACGAAACCTTTTCCTTATTTCATTAGTGAAACTTAGACCCATACTCTTAATTATTTATATGTAATTAAGGGCTCACATATCTAATTCTACTTGTCATATTAAACTGCGATGTTCGTTCTTTCATCTATCATTTATTATATTGAAATATATTGTGTAATTCTCCCACACTATTTTAATTTGCTTTCCTTCTTTCAATTTAGGTTATTATTGTCTTTAAGGCTAAATAAAACACACGTACACACGCACGCACAGTGTGTGTGTGTGTGTGGTGTTGTGTGTGTGTTGTGTGTGTGTGTGAGATCCCTACAATCAATTTGTAGGCCTAATTTTCGAAGAAATGTCCAGGGTCGGCCTGCGACTGACCCTTCTGCAGCATCCGTCGTCATTTCTGGGATTTGATAAAGGAGAGAGTTCCTTTCTACTTTCATCTTGTCCTCGTAACCTGTCCTCGTTGCGTTACCCGAAAAACGATGCAAAATCTTCTTCTACAATCTCTCAAATATTCCCATTTCATTTTTACAATTAGAAACTGCTCTTTCAAGTACGTTCTAAACATATTTTATCACGTATCATTCACGTCTTCTTTACAGTTAATATACAGTTACAGTTTCAGAAATTTCCGACGTGCCCATGAGATGTTCATCCTTTGTTTATATTATTTTAGACGTAAATGTTCTTTGTGAGGTTTCATTATCTGCAATACCTCGTTTCCTGGGCGGACTTGTGAGAATAAGGCAGTATTCAATTACTGGTAGAGCCAAACTCTCTCGTAACTTAAGCATGATGCGCTCTCTCCTGTTATGAAAATTCCTCTGTATGACTTCCATTAATTTTTTCCTCTGGCAGTTTTAATGGACTTTACTGTACTTTACCGTTCTTTAATACACTTTACTGAACTCCGTCTATATATATATATATATATATATATATATTATATCATTACTGTAGGCTCTCTGACTGAATATTTTGATGCAATTTACTGTTGTTGTTCATTTCATATCTAATCTCTTTTGTAATTCCGCGATAGTGTCATATTTGAAAAGTTTGAATTTATCATCGTTGAATTTCACACTAATTATTTCATACAGATTTATAATTTGTAAATAAAAATAAAATGTGTCAATTTGAAATTTATTACATCTTTAACTTTTAATCATTTTAACTCTTTAAAGAATGCACTTGGATGACCAAGAAAACTGTCATCAGATAAAATCGTCATTGTTCGTTTTCCAACAGTAAAGATACTGTCTAATGCCTCGTTATCAGATTTTTCCATTCATAATATACAAAAAAAATAAGAATATGGTAGAGTTAATTAATAAAATCCTTTAGAAACTATACGTCATAAATTTAAATATTATAGCAACACGCTTAGAAATCTTTTTTAGATATAATTTACATTCTTGCCCTTGGCCCCTCCTAACTGTATAAAAAAAAAAAAAGAGAAAAAATTCTCCTTCCATTGCAAATTCTTATCTAGCATTACACCTAAAAATTTCGCTACATTACATTCCTTTACGACTAGTTATTCAATCATTTGTAACTCCTCTGAAGCCATATTTTTATTAATTTTATTAATAACCTTTAATTAACCTTTATTAATAATAATAAAATAAATATTTTTTTTCAATTTACAATGACATGAATAATTGTGAAGCTCGACTATTTATTTTATTTAATTTGGCCCTTAAGCTTTAGGCTTTACTGGGCTCTTATTAAAAATAAGCAGCTAGTTGTTATAAATCAATAATAATAAATAAATAAATAAGTAAATAAGCATTATTAATAGTTAAAACTTTCCACAAGGCTTAAAATAGCGATTTCCGTTATTTTGGTTTTACGGAAGCCGTATTGATATAAAGATAATAAATTATATGATTCTATACAATGGTGTCTCCTACATTTCACAATTTTCTAAAAATATTTACTAAAATAAATAATGAGCAGACTGGTCCATAATTTGTTGGTAGTGTAGGATCATCACCCTTATATAGGGTGGCATATGGTCTAAAGGCAATTGTCATTATTTGGTAACTATAAGCGAAGTTTTTAAGTTATAGATGTAAAGTGGTTATTAAAAAGTGGTTAGTTTGCTTTTACAATGTCATCGGTGATTATGCTATTGTCAATATTTAGTTTTTCTACTGAAATTTTCTTAAATCTCTTTTGAGAAGATCGTTTACAGTTGACCATGTGTTTTTCATGTCTCCTTTACGCCTAGATACTATTTGTTATAATAATTATGAAAATGAAAATGAAAATGAAAAGGTTTATTGGCAGACCATAGTCCATATGACAAATATTATTAATACAATGACAGTTCATATACTCATATTCATATACTCATATACTTCATATACTCATATACTTCATATACTCATACTTCATATTCATATTTAAAAAATCGTATTAATTCAATTAATTTCTTTGTATACTGTGCATATTATTGTAGTTTAGGAATTTCATTTTGTAGTTCTATTTTGAATAATTTGACCCATTTTTTTAATGAATAAGTACAGTAATACCCTGGGGGAGACACTGTTTTCTTCCTTAAAGGAAAGCAACTGTAAAAATATCAAATAGGGAGTCACAAAAAGAACTTAAACGTTACTATAAGTTGTTTTAGTTTAAAAAAGTGCATTTTTTTATTTGCTTCCAAATATAAAATTTTAAATGTAAATACAAAGTTTTTAACATAAAAGTTATTTAATAAATTGTAATGTAGGAAAAATTATATAAATACCCAGTTTGTTAAACACATCCGGAACCCCGAGTGGCGTAATGAGAAGCAGACTCTTTACGTCGTGTGAAAGATCTCAGGGAGTGTAGTTCGAATACAATACGAGTAACCTTGGTTAACCTTGTTGGTTTTGCTTCCTCCCGAATTGTTCATTCTGACGAAAGTCAAGCTTGTCGCTCCACCTTAGACCTACAGTTTAACGTGGAATCCGAACCACGCCCGACCAGCAGCCCAGCGTCTTAACCACTAGGATACCCAGAGTACCCATTTAAATACCAACCAATTTTTTTATTATGTGGAAAAATGAATAGCTGGATTTTGCAGCGCGCCGCCTGCCATCACCGGGCCTCGATCCCGGGGCCGATAGATTCGTAGTCAGTGACACTAACCACTACACCACCGAGGAGAATAAAAACCGAGAGTATAAAAATTTACATATTTATTTCTGTGTGTGTGTGTATATATATATATATATATATATATATATATATTCGAAAACCCTTAATAATAGCCTTCATGGTTTCATGGTTCTGAAATAAAATAATCACCCTGTATAATGTGCATAATTGGATGTATGGTAATTATAATTATAAGAGAATTATAATTCTCTCTTTAAACGTTAAAGAGAGAATTTCTAATATGCAAATAAAATTATGAGAAATTTGCTTAAATATTTAGTGAATATGAGTATGATTAATTCCATTTTAACAATAATAATTAACTCCCTCAAAATAATTTTAAATTAAATATTCTTTTCATTTCAAAGAACGTTTGTAAATATTTTATTTGATCTAAATATCATTTGTGAATTTCTCTGAAATATAAGTTTTCGTTTAAAACAATTTCTATTTAATTTCTGAAATGTCAAAGACTCAAAATTTAAAAAAAAATGACATTCATTATATATTAATAACAATAAACGAGTCTTTATTCACCATTAATAGAAAAAAAAAACATATAAAGGTCTTAAATTTATTATAAGGTAATTAAGTACTTTTCAAAATGAATACCGTTCATGAATTCTACATTTGATCTTCTTCCTCGGTCTTTAAAGCAGGGGTGAGGAACTATTACTGTGTGGCGGGAAATTTTCAACTAAAATACCTGTCTACGAGCAAATTGCAGCTTTAAAAATAGTTTGGGACATAATTAAGATGTAAAGTATGATTTTAAATCAGTGGTTCCCAACCTTTTTTACGCCAACGCCGTCTTAGGTTCATCAATATTTGCTGGTGTCCTATTCATAAAGATAATAATATAACAGGATAAGTAATAAGTGATTTATTAATAGAAGGTAACAATTTAACAGTTTCCTAGCGCCCCCCACTAAGATTCCCATACACTCAGTGGGGGGGGGCACCCACGTTGGGAACCACTGCTTTAAATAATCAAACTGTCCGCAGGCAATTAAAACAGGGTTCTCAAATGTCCTTATTTCTAAGAACAAATTTGTTTTTATTTCTTAATTTTTCAATTTTTCGTTTCATTTGTCTATCAGGATAAAATATTAACGATATATTCTGATAGACAAATGAAATGAAATATTAAAAAATGAAGAAATAAGACCAAATTTGTTTTTAGAAATAAGGAGACACTCGAGAACCCTGAATTAAAATCTGCCGCCAGGTTCCCTATCCCTGCTTTAAAAACTAAAAAACTAAAAAATAAATTAACCAAAAAAAAAAACCTTAAAAATAGATTTCGATACTAAAAATTAAATGAACTTAATTTGCAATGAACAGTGAAATCATTACAAATTGGCTTCCTAGAAACAGCGAATATTCAAAAGTTCCTAAAATTGTTTATACGCATAATTCAGACCCTTAAAATTTAACAAAGAGTCAGTAAATAATGATGACATTAAAAGAATTTGTAATAATAAAAGTTAATAAATAAGTAGTAGGGATGGTCAAAAATTGGCCCCAGGGCTCAGGCCACACAAGAGCGACTCATTGCGCTAACTACTGAATAATTACTAACCAGGACCATCGGACAATCTCATATAACCTTAACCTTTAACCCTTGGTAACCTTTGGTTAGCTTCCGCCCGAATTGTTCATTCTGACGAAGGTCAAGCTTTTCACTCCACCTTAGACCTACAGTTTAACGTGGAATCCGAACCACGCCCCATTAGCAGCCCAGCGTCTTAATCACTAGGCCACCTAGGGTACCTATTTATCTACCAACCACTTTCTTTACTGTGTGGAAGGATGAACAGCTGGGTTTTACTGCGCGCCGGCTGCCGTCGGGTCTCGAACCTGGGCCGATGGATTCGTAGTCAGCGACGCTAACCACTACACCACCATATATATATTATATATATATATATATATATATATATTCGGCACCGCTTGGTAGATATTAAACTGTACGTAACTACAGTATGATAGCGATCCACCTAGCCCGAGATAAATGAGTACTGCTCGTACCTTCGTCCTCACAGGTCTGCAGGAAGCTGCTTGCTTTTGCAGGAATCACTCCTAACGAAGAAGCTACCTTGAAGAGCTACGTCGTGTCCAGTGTCATAACACCACTTTCCACTGATCAGCGAAGTTAAGCGATATTGAGTCTGGAAAGTAGTTGAATGGGAGACCGTCCTCTACATCCAGATTATCTAGTGACCCGTGGTTCGAATCCCACGTAAATCTGTAGGTCCCCTCCGTCATATGACCTTAGATGTTGCGAAGGAGGTTAAACAACCCCATAAAAAAAAAGCTACCTTGAAGAACACCATTTCTCCACAAAGTTGTACTTGGGTTCGGTTAGATTAGTTTGGGTTGGTCTGAATTGGAAAAAATAATACTTAGATTAGTTTTTTCTTTTTTTCGAGGGGGTGGGGTTCTTCTATATCGTCTTCGTTTTGGGAGGTACAAACAATTTCACCAAGAATTTTACACTCGAGAAAAAATTTATCGATGTGTCTTGAATTCAGTCCATCGGTGGCATTGTCCGTCTTTCAAAAGAGATCACAGCGCTATACAAACTTTTTCAATAAACTATTATTTTTCTTGTTTTTTTTTTTTCGTTTCAACTGAATTTAAGTTATTTACTGAAGACAATTTGATTGGAAGATAAAAATTGAACGATAGTGACGTTCTTTTAAAATGTCCGTAAGAGTCGTGATATTAATTCCGAGAGATAAAGCGTTAGGAGCTTCCATTAACCAAAAAAAAAAGGTTATTATTATACTTATTTATTTAGTTTATAATACTGGTTTTATTTCTTATTTGTATAATATGACAAAAATAAACGCAGTGTTAATTTAAACGCGCAAAGAATACACAGGCCTGTATAAAACGGTAGGTTTGAAATTGTAAATATTTTGAGTTCTTGATTCAGTTTGTGTAAAGCAAGCTTGAGGTGGTATAAATATGATTGTGATTAGAACGGATATAATTTTGCTGCATTTAGGAGGAAATACAAAATTGCAGTACATCTTGCTCCTGATGAATCATGCACCCGGTCCTATAACATTAGGAGTATTTGCAATGAAAACTAACAAGGAGTGCACGCGGAAGGACTGGACAACTCATTGAAACATGTTGCTTCTATTAGTGATGGATCACATATAGAAGCCTCGTTATCACACTAACCCTCTACCTACTTGGCAATAATGCTGCGAGCTGCTCATATCCTAAATAGGTGTATGAGCGTGGGGTAGTTTGGTAAAACTAGTGAAACCTCTACTTTCTTAGACTGTAATCCGTAAACGGTGTCCTCAGTTATGACAGATGTCGTTTTTAAGTCAAAAGGTATTGGTTGATTATAATATGAATTGGTTATTAAAATAAGGTTTGAAATAAATTGTTTTCTTCAAAATGCATTAATTGGTTTCCATGGCAACTGATGGGTGGCGGGGGGGCGTTGGAAAATTGAAGTCTATGAAATTGAGTTGGTCTTTGCGCTCCATGCATGAAAGGAGGACAGAAGTTCTACAGCCGAATGTGTGTGTGTATATTAGTGGTGGACCGGATATCCTCATTCCCATCATTTTTAACATCCGCATCCGCACTTCTGACTGCGGATGTTATGCGGATATTACCTCTAATAAATTATGCAAGTTACAATTAAATTAGCTTATAAAGTAGCTTATAAGGCCCAGTCATGCACATTTCATGTAAAGTATTAATTTATTAATGAACACTGAAAATTCAATGAAACTTGTTTCATTGAATTTTCTGTCGCTGAAACTCTTAAGGAAGTTATTATTTTTATCATAATGAAAACATTAATATTAATTTTAATTCTTATGCATTGCCTGCCATAATAGTAATATCACGAAATTTGAAAAATTATGTCATATATTCATAATTCTATATTATATTGATAGATTAACTAAATATCCGCATCCGCGGATATTGAAATTAAAGATCCGCATCCGCAGATGTTGAAAAACTGACATCCGTCCACCACTATTATATATATATATATATATATATATATATATATATATATATATATATATCCAGGTAGCAGGGTTCATTCATCGACTGTTAATGCATGTTGATATCGTTGAAATATGGCTGATATTTATGACAGTTAACAAATTAATATTGATGTACTTACTGTTGATGCAACAATATAATACATTTTCCTTAAAGGTAAGAATGTAATATTGTTTCTGCATTTAATGAATTTACATCAGTACTCAATTTCAACCCATTTTGATATTGATACCGATATAAAAATTTGTGACATTTATAGTAGATTGTTATTTACATCAGTACTCAGTTTCAACCCCATTTTGATATTGATATCGATATAAAAATTTGTGACATTTTTAGATTGCTATTTCGAAATTGCCAGATCACTATCCTACCAATAATAAAATGTTGATTCATTGATA
The DNA here is from genome assembly GCA_023014485.1 of Bathynomus jamesi. Classification (NCBI taxonomy): domain Eukaryota; kingdom Metazoa; phylum Arthropoda; class Malacostraca; order Isopoda; family Cirolanidae; genus Bathynomus; species Bathynomus jamesi. Next base: position 27,709 of record JAJOZX010014151.1, on the reverse strand, counting down.
TTTCTTCATCATCATTATAGCGATATAAATGTGTTACCTGCGTGTATTTAAATACATAATTTGAATTTCGGGTTTCAGCTTTTATCGAAAGACTTTTCTAAGAAAATTTGATGTATGTTTTTTTTATGCAGAAAAGAGGGGCCAAAGGCGAACGCCCGCAAAAGCGCCCCCACCCCTGCTTTAGAAGAAGAAGAGAGCCAAAATTAAGGTCCAGGGTTTTCCAGATGCCTAGACACTCCGCGTTTGAAAGATGGGAGGTCATAGACAAATCAATTTCATGTACGCAAATCAAAATATATTAACCTTAGTTTGAACTAAATTCAGTATTCGGAGTTTGGGGGCTGAGATTTGTGAACATTTTAGGGAGAAATTATTATTACATTATATTTATTGTAATACCAGTATCTATTTCACTTCTAATAAGCGACTTTTTCTTATAGGTAAACATGTCAAAATAAGCCGTATTAGACTCATTTTTAGCGTACGAGTTTAATATAGTATTATAGCACACACGCGTAATTTCGAGAGATTTATGAGTACGATTGAAGTCACTCGCACAAAGGTTTTTCAATTAGACCTTTTTCTTTACGACTCGGCGCATGCAACTGTCTTTGTAGAAAATTTCTTAAAGTATAGCATTTTTCATAGGAAATGAAATGAAAAAAAAATGAAAAAAAAAATGAAAAAATGAAAAAATGAAAAAATAATGAAAAAATAATGAAAAAATTTTAAAAATTTTAAAAATGAAAATAAAATTAAAAGAATTAAAAAAAATAAAAATTAAAAATTAAAAATTAAAAGAATTAAAAAAATTAAAAATTAAAAATTAAACAAAACTTAAAAAAAAATTAATAAAAGGTAAACCTTTTTTCTTTTAATGCAATCCTTATATTACCAATTTTTTTATGCTTCATTCTGTTTTTAATTCTTTTAGCATAATGTTGTAATACCGTGTACAAACATCAGAGTTAGATTAATGATTTCATGAGGTCGGTCATGCGAGGCGTAAAGTCACTTTCTGTACACTGGAATTTGGGGAATTTTGAGATGGATGAATTTATAATTTTACTTAATATTTAAGCGAGTTTCGAATGAATTATAATGTAACACGTTGACCTCTGTCAAAAGACAAGACTAGACACAAACACACACACATATTAAAAACGCATTGACCGTGTAAACAATTAAGTAAAACAGTTAAAATCACCAATGTTTAAAATAACAAAACACTAAAAACCGCGAAGCTTTTCGAGAGAATCTTCCCTCTTCATTCGGGCGGTGAGCAGAAACTAAAAGCATAGTCGATATATATATAGTCTAAGGTAGTGGTTCCCAATGTGGGCACCATCGCTCCCCATTGGATGTTTGAAAATCTTAGGGGGGCGCTAGGAAACTGTAAAATTGTTACCTTCTATTAATAATAATAATTTCGATTCTGTACAAGTGAAGCTAAAGACACTCTCTTTCGTACTTTTTGCAGTAATATATACGGACAGCAACTTTGGGTGAATTATAAAAAAGGTTCTGGCAGAACTCTAAATTTGCTGTACAACAGGTCTTTTAGACTCTTACATAAATTACCCCCTAGATGCTCAGCTTCGCAAATGTTTGCTACCCGCAATGTCCCGAGCTTCCCGGAGGTAACAAGACGTGCTCAACACAGTCTAATGCAAAGAATTAAAAAATCAACCAACCCGATTATCCAAGCTATCCATGAGTCCTGCCATTTATCCTCTAAGCTATGGAATTCTTGATACGAAAACGTCTGTCTGTAGCTCCACTTAACTTCGACATTACAGTATTATTTCTAATCAATTGTATATATTTCTATCCTTAGTATGTGAACTGTCATTGTATTACTAATATTTGTCATATGGACTATAGTCTGCCAATAAACCTTTTCATTTTCATTTTCAATAAATCACTTATCACTTATCCTGCTATACTCGTGGGCCACCAGCAAATACTGATGGACATAAAACGGCGTTGGCCTAAAAAAGGTTGGGAATCACTGGTCTAAGGGATTACTCTTTGTAAATATGCCCACGCTTCAAACCCCCACTGAGTAGCCAAATAGGTAGATACATTTTTAAAATGAGGGTGAATGGAACAAATTTTATTGAGTAATTTCAACGTACAAAATTTATTCTTATAAAATTACGTATTAATTTATAATTTCTTAATTAATTAATATTCTTAAAAACTTCAATATTATAATCACGCAACTCGGACGGAGGATATTTTTGCAGCCAATCAAAGATCTGCAGAAGCTAAGGCTAACAAAGACCCTAAGATCCACTCTAAGGTTAGCCCGAGAGAAAGGAAAGAGTAGGGGGTTAAGAGAAGAGAATAAGGGGTTAAGTAAGTAGCAACACCTATCACTCGTGCGTTAACATTCATTCAGAAAAAGAGAAAAAAGACTCACCATCATCATCCGCCGGCCACGTCAGAAAAAATAGTCGGAGAGAATAGGAAAGGTTGCAGAACGGTCCTCTACTCCATAGGGAGGTAGAGCCCACTCTGCCGGAAAGGGGTGAAAGATGAAAAGAAGTAAAATAAGAACGCTTACAAACCATGCAACACATTCTTAACTTAAAAAACAACACATTCTTAACTCAAAGCAACACATACTTCCAGCTGTTGCAGACCGATCCTCTATTCCATAGGGAGGTAGAGGATGCAGCCCACTAGGCTGGAAAGGGGTGAAAGATGAAAAGAAGTAAAATAAGAACGCATTACAAACCATGCAACACATTCTTAACTCAAACACTATCATACCATGCAAACTACAGACATGCAATAAAGAGAGTTACAGACATGCAAATAAGGAGAGGATAAAAAAAAGTATAAAGAATATAACAAAAAGTGGGTTAGTATACTTTTTGAGTTCTTCTTTATTAGTATATCTTGCTTTTCACTGCAGCTTTGTTTTAATTTTTTCATAATAAATGTTTAAAATCGGGAAGATTTGTAATCACCCGGTGTGTGTGTGTATATATAATATATATATATATATATATATATATATATATATATATATATATATATATATATATATATATATATATATATAATGTAAACCCACACGGAAAAACAAAAATTATTCCACATCATCATTCATTCATCATCATTGCATCATTCATTCATTTCACGTGTTTAATTGTGAAATTCATCGTGTGTGTGTGTGTGTATATATAGGTATGCATTAATTAAAGATTGCAAGTTTACAGCTAGAATTACATTTGTTAAAATTATGAATTTCTTTTAAAATGTGTAAGTTGATAAAATAATGTATGATATCTAATTACTTTAAGTTGGATCAGGTTTTGATAATGGTAAATTACTGCGAAGAGAAATATCAGCATGCTTACAGAGGCGATTTCCAAGTGTGCGAATGGTACTCCCAATGTAAGCCGAATAACAGTGGTTACAAGTATATTTATATACAACATTGCTGCGCATGCGCATTCTGTATTTCTCTTTTATATTAAAAAACTTATCACCTTTTAGTGACTTATTCAATATGAAGTCTAATATTTGCTTGATGGTAATATTTAATTAAAAATATCTTTAATTTTCTTACCATATTAACGAAAACTGTCCATAATATCGTAATTTAAAATATAACGTAATTTTTCAGACAATTTTTGTTTTTGTAGAAAATGTCTGTTTTGTAGAAAAACGAAACCGGGAAGACATTTGTAAAAATAATGATTTTAATTGTTGTTTACTTACGAAAAAATTCGTAAGTCGAACAGATCAGATAAGCTCTAAAAACTAACATTCGTTTTGCATTAATATGAAATTTAAAAGTTATGCAAACCTAAACTAATGTAAGTTAGATATTATTTTGTACAGTTTGAAAATTTTTGTATCATCCGATTTAGAATCTATTTACGAGTTTTAGAATCATTACATATTTTAAAAGAAACTCGTTATTTATATATTGAAATCTTTCACTTAATTATTTATTATTTATTAATAGAAATCTTTCACTTAATATAATATAAAAACATTAATTTTTAGGTATTACTAATTTAAATTTTGTAATATTTAATGTGATTACAATTTCTCCCATTTCCAAAAACATCAGTAAATGTTGAAAAAGTACGAAAGGTTGTTGTTTTTTTTACATTACGCGAGTTAACTGAGTTAAAAGTATTTTATAAAATACAAAAATTACGTCTATAATTTAATATTAAATTGAAATATCTGAACATTTTTCCGAGCCATATGACCTTTGATGTTGCGGGAGGTTAACCCCTCCCCCCTAACAAGTTGCTTCTAAGTCTGGCTGATATCATATTACATATAAATTAGGGTACGGTATTTACATAGACATAGGTATAGAAATGGTATAGAAATAAGTCAAGGTGTATGTATGTATATAAGTATATAAATATATGTACAAAACTTCATTCCAGTAGCTATTGCTGATATATACCTTTGGTAACCTTTGGTTTGCTTCCGCCCGAATTGTTCATTCTGAAGAAAGTCAAGCTTTTCACTCCACCTTAGACCAACAGTTTAACGTGTAATCCGAGCCACACCCCACCAGCAGCCCAGCGTCTGTGGAAGGATGAACAGCTGGGTTTTGCTGCGCGCCGCCTGCCGTCACAGGGTCTCGATCCGGGTCTCGATGGATTCGTAGTCAGCGACGCTAACCACTACACCACCGAGGCGCATGTATAACAACTTCAAAAACGCTGAATATATATAAAATGAAAATCCACAAGGAAAAAGAAAAATTATTCCAAGGCCTTTCGTATACTCAAAAGTACACCTCGTCAGGGAATAAATACTTCTGAATACACGAAAGGCCTTGGAATCATTTTTCTTTTTCCTTGTGGGCTTGCATCATTCATTCATTTCACGTGTTTAATTGTGAAATTCATCGCATATATATATATATATATATATATATATATATATATATATATATATTATACACCGGGTGGGACAAAAAAACTATTACCCTGATTTTGAACAATATAATTTTACCTTTATCAAATGTTATTTGTACAATCAATATATGTGTCCTAAATAGAATTTCATGGTCTATCTCGTGGTGATGTTGGATTTCTGCTAACTGTAACCATTATTTTGTAATTCGCTGTTATACAGACGGTAGAAAAACTTTCTGTTCCTATACAGTTACCTGAGTCCAAGATTATGCTGAATGTGCCCTCTTCCATTATCAGTGCAAGCTTGCAAACTTGACTTCTCCCTTATCGACGGCAGTACCGCATCAAGGATTTTTTCTTGGTAATAAGCAGCAATGATTTTGGCATTTTGATCAACAAAAACAATCTCTGACTTCCCTAACTTTGAAATAAAGATGGAAACCATGACTTTTTGAGAAAAATGCGGACGTTCCCGCAAAGTCGAAATAGACTGATAGATTTTTTGTCCTGTCTTCCATAAACTCGGTCATTTTGTGTGTTTATTGTTGAAGCAATCGTAAAGATCTCGTCGCTAAACCATATTTTCGACACTTCTCCGTCTGGGAATCGATCTGACAGAGCAAGCACGACATTTTTCAACTCTTGCTTGCTTATTTGATCATCCCTTGTCGCCCCTTGTCGTCCCTCCTCTCCAGTATTTATATGGAGTTTTTCGAAATTACTTACATTCCGAGAATCCTGGGGGTTGGCATCCCTTGGTTGCGGTACGTCGACGATATTTTGTGTATCTGGCCCATGAATCGTGAGCTGGATAACTTCCTCCTTCAGTTAAATGATCAAGTCCCCTCCATTAAGTTTACTTTAGAAGTGGAACAAGACAACTCAATCCAGTTTTTGGATGTGCATGTACATAGGGAAAGCCCAGGTTTTAAGTTTAGTATCTATCGGAAAAAACAAACAATTTGTCCTACGTACACTTTTACTCGGGACATGACACCCCCACTAAGAAGGCCATTTTTTCTTCAATGTTTCTCCGCGTCCTTAGGATCGCCAGTCCGGAATACATCGATGCCGAATTAGAAAAAATCAACGGTATTGGAAGTGATCTGTGTTATCCATCTGCGTTTATAGAATCTTGTCTCAACAAGGCAAAACGAACTTTCTATCGTGTGAATAATAACACTCGTACTTTGTCAAAAAATATTTTAGTACTTCCATTTTTCCCGGGCTTTTTAGGCATTGCTAATGTGATAAACTTTTGGATATTAATGTAGTATTTTCATATAACAATATTGTGAAAAATATCATAGTAAAAAATAGCCCTACCAATAATTCAGGCATTATCTATAAATTGGTTGTAAACAATGTGATTCCTTTTACATAGGTCAGACGGGAAAGGATTTGCACACACGTATAAAACAGCATCAATATTCCGTTAGAACAGGACAGTCGCCCAGTGCCCTTTTTGTCCATTTGTCAGAGTTATCCCACTGTATTGATTGGAATAATGCTTCAGTTTTATTTCACTCTAGCAACATTGTTAATAGAAATATTCTTGAGTCTGCCATTATCCAACTTACAAATAACTTCAACATAAGCAAAGGTCTTTTTCAACTCGATCCTGTTGTTTTGAATTCCTTCAGAACAGATTTAGATAAGAAGGGTAGAACGCTAAATCTTTGGTAAACTTGTATGCAACTCTAATAACTTTTATTTTTCAATTTATTTTTATATACATCGAACTTAAAGAAGAAGAGCAGAGTGCTAAAACCCGGGCAGATTTCCAGTATAAATTTGTATTTTTTTTTTTAATTATCTATAACATTGGTTGGAAACAATTCATTTGATCTTGTTTCTAAAAATCGGTAGTTTTTCCTTACAAATTTGTATGCTCCTCCCACAATCCTTTAATGTTTAATTTTAATTTTTATTTGTATTTCTCCGTTTATTGTGTATATATATATATATATATATATATATATTTTTTTTTTTTCTGTAACCTATATATAGGTTGTAACTCTTTATGTACTTCAGTGTTCCTGAGGATGTCATTAGACGAAAGCGCTTGAGCACCACTCTGTGTTTCCTTTCCTTCGTGGTTTTATTCATCATATATATATATATATATATAGGGTGAACCAAATGTAGGTGGACAGTAAATGAAACGTTTATTTTGAGAATACATATTTAATTTTTTTGTATACTATAATACAAAATAAAATTTAAATAAATTTAGTTATAATATTTAATATAATAAAACACAAACACCATAGTTATAATGAACACCATAGTTATATATAATATAACACAAACCGTATTCAACCTACTGTCCACCTACTTTTGGTTCACCGTGTATATACACACACACAGTAGAGTCTCGATAATCCGAGTTAAACGGGAGCGTAGCCACCTCGGATTAGTGAAAACTCGGATTATACGAAATAAAGAAATACATACAATTGCATACGGCGTTTATTACAGGGTATACTAAAAAATAAAAATCTGTCTTTATTACAATACATACTAAAAAATAAAAAAATAAAAAGGATATATTGCGCAATTACAAACATATTACATAGTACATACTTAGTATATGAGCTAATATTACATACTGTATCTATTCTTCACGATAGAAAAAATTGTCTAGTCTTTTGTTTCAAGGTGAGAGGTGACGTCATCGCATTATCGAAACTAAGAAACTAAATTCAGCCTCGGATTAACCGTAGCTTGGATTGCCGAGACTCGGATTAGCGAGTGGCAGGACCGGACAAATGGAATGCCACACTGATCAAAAACTGCAAGAATGCAATCGCTGAGCCCCTATATTGGATATGGAGACGATCACTAGACACGGGAGAAATACCGTGCATCCTGAAGAGCGCGAAAATAGTCCCAATATATAAAGGAGGAGATCGATCCGAGGCCAAAAACTATAAGCCAGTGTCGCTTACATCTCATCTCACTAAAATATTTAAAAGAATAGTTCGATAGAAAATCTATGACTTTTTTGGAAACTCAGAAAAAATTAAATGATAACCAACATGGGTTTCGGTCAGGCAGATCATGCCTATCACAACTAATGGAACACGACAACAACATTATTGATGCACTTGAAAGTAATGAAAACTATGATGTAATATACACAGACTTTGCCAAAGCGTTCGACAAGTGTGACCATGGAATCATAATACATAAACTGAAATATATGGGAATAACAGGAAAAGTAGGGAAATGGATATATAATTTCCTTAGTAAGCGGCGGCAAGTCGTTACAGTATAACGAATATCTTCATCAGAATCAGAGGTCCTCAGCTCAGTACCACAAGGAACAGTATGAGCTCCACTACTCTTCATAATCATGCTAACTGTCATAGATGAGGACGTTACCAGAGACAGCAAAGTAACATCCTTTGCCGATGACACAAAGATCAGTAGAAAAATAAGAAACCCAGAAGATATAGAATCTCTACAAACCGACATGAACAGAATCTACCAGTGGACGGAAGACAACAATATGAAGTTTAACACTGAGAAATTTCAGCTGTTACAGTACGGAAAAAGGGAGGACCTAAAATCCATGGAATATTATACCCCAAATGGACAGAAAATTCAGAGAAATTCTAAAGCAAAAGATTTAGGGGTTGTAATGACTGATGATGCGAAATTTGAAACACAAAATAAAATAGCAGTAAACAGAGCAAAGAGAATAAATAACTGGGCAGATACTGAGGACCTTTAAACGAAGGGATAGGAATATAATGATTCCTCTACTGAAAACACTGATCATACCCAAATTGGAATACTGCTCGGTCCTAACATGCCCATATAAAAAAGAAGACATTAGACAGCTAGAAGGGATTCAGAGAAGTTTCACAGCCAAGATCAATGGGGGCAAAGAACTAAATTACTGGGAAAGTTTACGCGAATTAAACCTATATTCACTGGAAAGAAGAAGAGAGAGATACACCATCATTTATACTTGGAAAATAGTGGAGAAACTAGTCCATAATCTTACTCTGAACCCTGTAACTCCCCAAACAATAGTGGAAAGTAGAAAAGGAAGACTGTGTCGTGTTTCCAAATTAAAGGCTAGACAGGGAACATCCTTAACCCTGAAAGAAAATAGTTTTGTTGTGAGAGGACCAAGACTGCCCAAACACCTAAGGAACACGAGTGGTGTTGCGGTGGACATCTTCAAAAGAAGATTAGACGCCTGGCTCAAAACAATCCCTGATGAGCCGGGCGCACCTGGTTATTTGAGGTGGAGAGTACAAGAAACCAACTCACTACTTCACGAAGCCAACTCGAAAGGAAGGGCGACAAGCTTGACCATGGTGAAATGAGGAATCATCGCCCGGAACATTCGAGAGGTTGAAAGGTGTATACCAGGCGTCGACAACCTTTTTGGTGTTGCGTGCCAATTCCATTTAAAAAATAATAATTTAAATCTTTTCGCGTGCCAAGGATAGATGCCTCGCGTGCCAAGTTTGGCACGCGTGCCAGGGGTTGCCGACGCCTGGTATATACTGTTAAGCCTATTAATCACAAATTTGAAGTAGTTTCATCCATTAACATAATTAAAAGAGAATTGATTAATATTTTATAAATTATAACTATGCTCAGGAGCATTAATAATAATAATAATAATAATAATAATAATAATGTAGTGAACAAACTAATCTTTCTTTCTTATTTGACTTTTTACTTTATCGCTCCATCTTCTATTCCCGTTCTTCACTTTCGTTTTTCCACTCTTTACTCTCGTTTCGCTGTGTCTTATACGGACGTGGGTAGACGCTTGAACCGGTGGTCGCCATTGAAATTTTGAACAATGAGAAGGACGGCGATAAATTACACATCGCTATTTACTGACTTTTTATTTACTCCGAAATATTTTGAGACACAATTAAAAATTTTAGAATCACAATAACAAAGTAATAACGCTAACCACTTAACTGGGACACACCCCGTTCGAGGACTGCCGTTATGGCATCCTTCGGCCTCGGAGCATTTCGAGTGTTGCCAAATAGTATTTTATATTTTAAAAAATTATTAAATTTCTTATTAACCCCTTCAATACGGCGACATACGTGCGTATGTTCAAAACTTAAATATTTATAACTAAAATAGAAATGTCATATAATTTAGCTTTCTTCTTTTAGTTTTGGACATACGCACGTATGTCGTCTTATATTGGAGCGCGCTAATGGGACATACGCACGTATGTCGTCTTATATTGGAGCGCGCTAATGGGACATACGCACGTATGTCGTCTTATATTGGAGCGCGCTAATGGGACATACGCACGTATGTCACCGTATTGAAAGGATTAAACATTATTATATTCTTTATTAAAAACCAATACACGACAATAATAATAATAATAATAATAATAATAATAATAATAATAATAATAATAAACACTAAATTTGGCTTAATAATAATAATTCAGGATGACCAGAAACTGACATATGGCTCAAGCCAACTAATGGAGCCCATGACATTCCTGTATTATTATTACCAGCATCATCATGGTTCTGGTTCAAATTCCCCTCCTCGACCTCTGTTTTCACTTCTATTATATGGAAACGGAGTTACTCACTGAGTTACGGAAGAATCCATGTAGTTTTCATTGTTAGAAAAGTTACCCCTAAATTACGTAATTAAGATGAATGAAAATCAGCAAAAAAGTAACAAAATTGTTACGGAACCAAATACACTCTTAAAAAATGTCCTTTATATACAGTATACTCAGTGCTGTGCCCGCTAACGCTAACTATCATGAAATTTAGCGCCGCTAACGCTAAGCATTTCAACAGTTAGCGCCGTTAACGCTAATTTTGTCGCTAATATTTTGTGAAATCACCCCAATTTATATATATTCTGCTTTCCGTAAATTATTTACATATATTAGCACACACCTTCATATAATTGGTTGCTAAAGTACAAAAATGGGTGCTCTTCCAATATGTGCTCTACCGCGAAACTGTGATCTCCATATTCCAATACGTGCTCTACCGTGAAACTAGCCTTATAAGGCTAACTAACGAAAATATCATGACTTAACCTAACCAATCGTTAGGTCAACTATACGCCCTTGACGATTGGTTAGGTTAAGTCGTGATATTTTCGTTAGTTAGCCTTATAAGGCTAACTAACGTACCTGCTGCTAATCCGAATAAAGGTAGATCACGTATTGGAATGTAAATTTTCGCGGTAGAGCACATATTGGAAGAGCACCCAAAAATGTGACGTTATAGTCTATGAAAATGAAAACATTTTTATGTTGGAGTCGAGTTCCTTTCGTATATATATTAACAGTGTAAACAAACCAACGGAAGAATAAATGGTGCTGGTTAAGTGTGCGGTCTACCTACGATTCGGCGGTCTACCTTTTAATTATAGCTTCTTATCTTGTTTACTAATTGTTTGTTTACATCCCATTGTCAATCGCCCTTGACGATTGGTTAGGTTTAGTCATGATATTTTCGTTAGTTTTAACGAAAATATCATGATTAAACCTAACCAATCGTAGGTAGACCGCACACTTAACCAGCACCGAATAAATTATATTCAATTTACAAGTGGTTTTGAAAAATTAGCGATTGACTTTCTCTACAAACTTAGCGTCGCTACTTGTTTCGCTAACAATTTTGGAAATTATGGCGCTAACAGTATCTCTAATTAAAAGTTAGTGACGCTAATTAACGTCGCTAATTTTAGTGCCGCTTATCCCAGTACTGTATATATTTTCCAAATACTGCTATAGGAACGCTACGAAAAGTAGATGGAAAGTCCATTAGTCACTTAGATTCCGTAAGAAGGTATATGGAAAGTACATGAGGGACTTTGTTTCATTCACAGTTAGAATGTCCAAGTATCGCGAAGGTACAGCAATGAATTCTTGAATTGGAACTGACACTCGAGCTGACAGCGTATTTGGCAATGAGATAAGACCGAAAATACATTTTTCTCCAATATATATTCTCTATGTTTCCAAAGATCACGCTAATATACACAGAAAACTGAATTTATGTCAGTTGTGATGGGATTAGCGTTTCATTTTTATAACCGATGAAGCAACTGTTATAAATTTTCTGCAAGTTTTGAAGTGACGTAACACTCCGCTCCATCTGTTTTATGTTGACATAATGGTACTTGTAGGTTATCTCCCCCCAACCAATTTTGACAGAACATTTTCGTTAAAACTAACGAAAATATCACGACTTAACCTAACCAATTATCAGAGCTGGGCAATAAATACATTGAATGTATTTAAATACTAAATACTAAATACATGGGAGAAATGTATTTAAATACTAAATACTAAATACATTTTACGAATGTATTTAGATACTAAATACAAAATACATCAATTGTATTTAAATACATTTGTAAATACATTTTAAATACATACAAATTTTAACATATGCATTCACTAATTCATGTTTTGATAAATTTCTACTTTAGGGGACACGGTGAATTTCGAAATAAATACACCACTCGATAGATCAGACGATTTTAAAAGCTTTTTCATCAATGAATTTTCCATCGCAAATTGGATTGATTGCAACGAGTTAGTTACACAGGCCCACTTAAGGCAGAGCCGTTTTGTACGATTATTCGGTCAATTTCAAGATATTTTTTGATGTCTAAAAAAACACTTATCTTCAGATGAGTGTACAGATTCGTTGTAGCATTGCTTGCAGCAGAGACTTCGTGTTTACACAGCAAGCAGGTGCACTTTACCTTATTACCGTCTTTAGATTTAATTTTAAAGTATTTTCCATCAAGCAGAGGGTGCACTAAATTGTTATCTGCAGATATATCACTGTTTGATTCACCGGATTTGCTTGTTGAAGCCATGACACGCACACGATAAAGAAATCAACCGCTTTCGACTAAGAGTGGCACACAACTGATTGAACTGACACGTTGAAACATGAACCATGCTGTACTACACTGTCGACGCGTCGTACTGTGCTAGTACAGAACGTGTATTAAACCAGTAAAAGTATTTACATTTTTATATTTTGAGTATTTAAATACATTGTATTTAAATACTCATTAAAGTATTTAAATACTATATTTAAATACATGAAAAACAATGTATTTATAAATACAGTTCTAAATACACAACTGTATTTAAATACGTATTGAAATACAAATGTATTTAAATACTGCCCAGCTCTGCCAATTATCAAGGGCGTACAGTTGATCTATTAGTAAATAGTAAATACTATTCCAGAAACAAACAATGTTATAATTAATAATAGATCAACTGTACGCCCTTGATAATTGGTTAGGTTAAGTCGTGATATTTTCGTTAGTTTTAACGAAAATGTTCTGTCAAAATTGGTGGGGGGGGGGGAGATAACCTACAAGTACCGACATAATTTTGTATTTAAAGTTTCCTTCGTTTTTAAGATGATGGATATGTTTCGTCAGTTACTTGAAATTTATGTGAATTTTCTCTGAATTGAATTCTCTGATTAGGCGCAAACGCGAAGAAAACTTACACATGCGCAATAAAGCATGACTATATAAAAAAAATAAAAAATAAATGCTCGGAATGGGGTTTATTTTCAGGCTCTAAAATATTTTTCCTAAATACCATAAACTCTAAAAATATATTTAATATAAAATGAAAGGTCATATTGCATGTATTAGTGAACATGCCTTAATTATATTAAGGAAATTAAATGCATATTGTATTCATGGCCTATGGCTTACTACTAAGAAATGTTAAGGTTTCATACAAACATTCAAAACATGACCCTATAAAGTGTAAGCAATCTGTCGATCGAGAATTGGTTATTATTGAATGTTTCACCAACAGTGACCTTAGATTGTTATTTTCGCGCGGATCAAAATTTTCTATTGTACGCGACGAATTAAACAGAAAAAAAAGCGGGTTAGGCGCTGTTAGGTTAGGTTAGGTTAGGTTTTTGTTAATATCCAAAATACATTTTTCTAATGTATTTTGGTGTTTGGTTCATATATGACCTTCATTTCTAGCGAAAATGAACCAAAACATAGGGAAACTTTAATGTTTTCATAACTTTGTTTCGGCTCATTTGCGCACGATATGAAGGTCATATTTGAACAGAACACACCAAAATACATTAGAAAAATGTATTTTGGATATTAATTTCAGTGTTGGTGAAACATTTAGTAATTACCCGAGAATTCATATTAGTTGTTTTAATATTTTAAAAATACATCTTTATATAATTATTTTCTTCTAAATATAATTTTTTTAATGTAAATATAATTTTTATTACCTCAAAAACGTTGTTTAATAAAACTAATGAAGGAAAAAACTATAAATACCCGATGTGTCGCGTCAACTTTCTAACACTGAGTGGTCTAATGGTATAAGGACACTGTCCATTGCGTGGGAATTCTCGTTGTCGTCGATTTGAAGGCAGTAATTTGAAAAAATTTACATATTTGTTTATTTATATATATATAATAGGCGTAATTAAATAATATAAGACAGTTAACTCAGAGTTAGAGATAAAGAAATTCTAGTATAGAAATTCAATTTCAGGGAATTTAGTTAGGTTTCATATACCTATACTTTTTGAGTGATTTCTCATGTACTTTCTAGTTTCTAAGTGCTGACACTAACGAAAGTACTCGGAAAGTGTATTTAATGTGTACTATCGGATTTCGAAAGTGTATTTAATGTCAGATATACGCTCGGATTTAGAAGTAGATGAAAAGGACTTTTTTACAGTTCAATATTGAGCATAAACACTAAAAAAAAATAATGTACATATTTCGTTATAATAAGAAATGCAAAATTCAAGTATGTCAAACAGCATATTTACAAAAGATAAATTACGATATTTCATGACTCATTTATTAACCATCTCAAGGTGAACGTTTTAGATTGGGAGGTTTTTCACTTCGTTTGGCATTTCAATTCATATCTTTGAATCATTTGAAAGACACGGTAAATCTCTCTCTCTCTCTCTCTCTCTCTCTCTCTCTCTCTCTCTCTCTCTCTCTCTCTCTCTCTCTCTCTCTCTCTCTCTCTCTCTCATAATATATATTGGATGATTTTTTTGAACACCTGACATTTTAAAAAGTTTGTATTTTTTTTATTAACGAAAATAAAAGCATTAAATTGTTACTACGCCTGGGAATTAGTCCCCTAGTGCAAAACATGCTCTATGTCAGGGGTTTTCAAACTGTGTTCCGCGAGAACTTGATGGGGTTCCGTGGGGCATGTCATGAGAGACTGAGAAGGAGAGAGAGAGGTAAGATAAAATAATATCAACTGGCATGGATGAATTTACGATATATATTCTGCGAATTCAATGATTGTGTTTTGAAAGGCGTAGGCAAAGAGAGAGTGGGCGAGAGAGAGAATTTTAATTCAAACGATGAGATATCCAGAATAAGTGTCGCCCTCTTGCAGCCACAGTAAGAAACAGGAGCCCATTTTGTAAACAAAACACGACTAATGACCACAAGCACTGGTCTGATTGATTTGGTGAGTTTTACTATGTTTTTAGGTTTAGTTTTCTCAGTTCACGGAAGTTATGATCACAGTAATGTTATTAAATGCAGTGTAAATGTGTTAGTTTTCACAATGCATATTATACAAATATATGATGATGTCTTAAAAAGATCTTTGCTAACGAAAATATAAGTTCGTCAGTAGTAGGCTACAAATAATAATTCCATTTTTTTTATGTTATCCTTGCTAAATTATGATTATACTATCAATAGATAACAAAATATATTGGTACTTGAAGATATTTTTATAAAAATATTTGTGGTAAAATTTTCTTCGTTAATGGGTGAATGAATCATATTTTTAACTCACTCTGTGTTTTCCCGTGTGGCGCCAGATTATGATAATGATTGTAATTCACTGACTCAGTATCATCATGATATGCAGCGCACATGATTATTATCTTTCACACTACATAATGTAATGAAATTTGATAACGTTTGATATTTGATATTTGATAACGTTTTGTAAAATAATTTTTTTAAGAGGCTATGAGGGTGTCAGTATTAGGCTATAAGTGAAGTATCGGTTTTCTGTGAGCATAAATTGTGTTTTATTACCATTTGCCTTATAGGCTTATATCATTAAAATTTTACATGTTGGTCAAGGTTCCGTGAATGTTTTTTTTTAAATAAAGGTTCCGCGACTTCAAAAAGTTTGAAAAACTATGCTCTATGTGATGTCCTCTCAGTTCACGATACTTACACGATACTTTCGACAGAAGAGTACTGTCCAACAGATTTCCTGCTGTTTATGATAAAGGAATAGCATAACCACTAACATCACCAGATCTAAGCCCCTGTGACTTTTATCTGTGGGGTTATTTAAAAGATAGAGTATTTAGACAGAATCCACACACAATAGAAGAATTGAAAGCCTCAAGTGAACAAGTTCTCAGATTTCAACAGATACTCTGGCTAGAGTACCGCTAAATTTTATTGTTCGTATGCAAAGATTTAATGAGCTGAGAGGACATCACATAGAGCATGTCTTGCACTAAGGTACTAATTCCCCATGTGTAGAGAAGGTACAGTAAAAATTTCACGATTTCATTTCAGTTAATAAAAAGATTACAAACCTTTTAAAGTGTAAGACATATGTATATATATATATAATATATATATATATATATATATATATACAGGTGGTCCAAAATCCCTATCTATTGGGATGAAATAATTATAGTTCTATTTTATTTTCTACAGGCCATAGATGATGATGAATGTACAAGAACGTGTGATGGTAGTAACACTACGTATCCAAGGGAAGAAGTGCAAAGAAATTCGAAAAAAATTCGAAAGAAGATTTTACACACCAGGACCTACAGAAAAAGCAATTCGCAAGCTGGTCAATAAATTTAAAAGAACACAATCTGTTCATGATGAGGTAAGATCTGGGCGTCCAGATACCTCTCAAGAAAATGTCGAATTGGTAAGAGATGTTGATTTTAAAATCAACATTAAAAAAGAAAAGTTACCATATTCAACTGCTACATGAATTACCCGAAGAGGATTATCCAAGACGAGCCGCCATGTACACAGAATTTATTGAAAAATTCATACCGAAAACTTATTAAACCACATTCTCTTCAGCAATGAGGCGACATCCTACACATGCGGAAAGGTTAATCGACATAATTGCCGTATCTGGGCTAGTGAAAAACCAGCCGAATTCTACGAATGGGAGAGAGATTTCTTCGAAAATTAATGTCTGGTTGGGTTTGACAAGATCAAAGATTTACGGACAATTTTTCTTTGCAGAAGCTACGGTAACAGGGCCAATTTATCTTGACATGCCTCAGCAGCTTCTTGAACTTCAGTTTCGTTCAGATGGCATTCTCGATATTGTTGTCTTTTAACAAAATGGAGCTCTACGTCACTATGAAAACATCGTTCGGGCGTACCTTCATGAACTCTTACCAAATCGCTGAATTGGACGTGGTGGAAACAGGTCCTGGGCAGCACGAACTCCGGATTTAACAACATTAGACTTCTTTGCGTGGGGCTTTATAAAGTCTGAGGTTTACAAAACAAGAGTTACAGACCTGCAGGATCTGCGAGCCCGCATTGTCGCGGCAGTCACTAAAATAACCCCACAGATGCTTAAGAATGTGTTCCGCAATGCAGTAGGCAGATTTGAGATTTGCAGACACTGATGGTGCTCACGTCGAATTTTAGACCTAAGCTTCATAAATACAGTAAATATACATCTAATTATGTTACTACAGTTTTATCCTAAAACACTATTATTTCAGCAAAATAGATAAAGACTTTTGGACCACCATATATATATATATATATATATATATATATATATGGGATTGAACTCAGAATGGTCCCCTGAGGTTTTTTTATGATACACACAGACCGTGCATGGAACAAGGAACTCTTCTGGGAAAATTAAATCCACTATAGTTCGAATAAGTAATGGTAAATGACATACACCATAGTTTTTTCATTTTCATGATGTTAGCCCGACGTGGGCAACGTGTCACTCGCAAAGAGGCCCCAAAAATATAGCTTCCCTCACCAGCTATCTGCTTTGCAGACAGCTAGTGAGGAAAGCTATATTTTTGGGGCCTCTTTGCGAGTGAACCGTTGCCCACGTCTGGCTAACATTATGAAAAAGAAAAAACTATAGTGCTTGTTATTTACCATTACTTATTCGGACTATAGTGGATTTAATTTTCCCAGAAGAGTTTCTTGTTCCATGCATAGTCTGTGTGTATTATATACAGTATATATATATATATATATATATATATATATATATATATATATATATATATATATATATATATATATATACAGGGCGTCCCAAAAAAATGTATACACACTTTAAATAATTATAAAGGCAGTGTTTATTAAAATACATTTCATTTTCAAAATGTAATAGAATCTACAGACATTATTTAATTGTTTTGTCAACGCCTGTTTTCAAACTGACGTCCGTTCTGGTCCAGGCACTGCTGATAACGCGAAGCAATGGAATCGCAAACATCACGAAACATTTCGTTTGGTATTTGTGTGCATTCTCGTTCAATGGCTGCTCTCAATTCAGCGACTGTTGCAGATTTTATAGCGTAGACCTTGTCTTTTAAGTATCCCCATAAAAAAAGTCTAGTGGTGTGAGGTCTGGTGAACGCGGAGGGTATTCTACGAAACCCCTTCGTCCAATCCACATCCACATCGTGCCAAGTACCACTCGCAATACTCCACTCTTCGGTCCGGATCATCATCTTCATTAATAGCATGGACTAATCTTGGAATGTAACTTTTCCATTGACAGCGCTTCAAAATGCGTTGGACAGACGATTCTGAAATTCCTACCTCACGACTCGCTTGCCGCACAGATTTTCTTGGACTTTGGTGATACGTTTCCAGTACTCTTTCTTGCTTTGTGGGGCTTGTCGATGTCCGTGGTCTTCCGGAACGCTTCTTGTGGACATTCTGAACAGTTCCATCGGCTTCAAACTTATCTCTAATTCGAGTGATGGTAAGTCGCGTTGGTGGATCTGTTTGAAACTCCCTCCTAAACTGTCTTTGCACTTCAACTGCGTTTTCACACTTCCAGTAGCATTTTAGAATGAATTTCGTTTGTTCAAAGCTTAGTCTGACTGCCATTATTAATTCTAATGGGTTTAACTTGGAAAGAAAGAAACATCAATTGAGCTATCAGCTGTTAAAGTGTGTATACATTTTTTTGGGACGCCCTGTATATATATATAATATATATATATGAATAGAAACGACATAAGTATTAAGGAACGTTTCTGCACACGAGGAGGAGAGATAACGAAATAATGAAAAATGAGGCGAACCGCCTGGGAATCGAACCCAGGGCCTTCCAATTGCCGGTCGGACGCTCTACCATTATGCTACGGACCTCACTCAATCACAAATCGAAATTCTCCCAAATAGGGCAGAAACCAATGCCCTCAGAGAGCACCCTCGCAAATCGTGAATATGCGCAAATAACTGCAATGACCGCGCAGTATATAAATGAATAGAAACGACATAAGTATTAAGGAACGTTTCTGCACACGAGGAGGAGAGATAACGAAATAATGAAAAATGAGGCGAACCGCCTGGGAATCGAACCCAGGGCCTTCCAATTGCCGGTCGGACGCTCTACCATTATGCTACGGACCTCACTCAATCACAAATCGAAATTCTCCCAAATAGGGCAGAAACCAATGCCCTCAGAGAGCACCCTCGCAAATCGTGAATATGCGCAAATAACTGCAATGACCGCGCAGTATATAAATGAATAGAAACGACATAAGTATTAAGGAACGTTTCTGCACACGAGGAGGAGAGAAATAATGAAAAATGAGGCGAACCGCCTGGGAATCGAACCCAGGGCCTTCCAATTGCCGGTCGGACGCTCTACCATTATGCTACGGACCTCACTCAATCACAAATCGAAATTCTCCCAAATAGGGCAGAAACCAATGCCCTCAGAGAGCACCCTCGCAAATCGTGAATATGCGCAAATAACTGCAATGACCGCGCAGTATATAAATGAATAGAAACGACATAAGTATTAAGGAACGTTTCTGCACACGAGGAGGAGAGATAACGAAATGCAGAAACGTTCCTTAATACTTATGTCGTTTCTATTCATTTATATACTGCGCGGTCATTGCAGTTATTTGCGCATATTCACGATTTGCGAGGGTGCTCTCTGAGGGCATTGGTTTCTGCCCTATTTGGGAGAATTTCGATTTGTGATTGAGTGAGGTCCGTAGCATAATGGTAGAGCGTCCGACCGGCAATTGGAAGGCCCTGGGTTCGATTCCCAGGCGGTTCGCCTCATTTTTCATTATTTCGTTATCTCTCCTCCTCGTGTGCAGAAACGTTCCTTAATACTTATGTCGTTTCTATTCATTTATATACTGCGCGGTCATTGCAGTTATTTTTGCATATATATATATATATATATATATATATATAGGGTGTCCATAAAGTCACGCATCATAGGAACATAAACAATGTCTATTTATTTATGTCTCCATCAGGCCAAATATGTTGAGGAACATTCAAAGAAACCTGTTTCTTCGTTTACATTGTTTTGAGATTAGTGGGAATCATTTCGAACAAATAAATAAAACAAATTAAATAAATAAACAAAATAAATGTATTTTCCTATGATGCGTGACTTTATGGACACCCTGTATATTGTTTTTAAATCAAATACTAAATAATTTTTATAATGTTATATAGGATAAGTAAGGTTAGTTCAGATACGTCCCACTAAAATTCATCGTCGTTAAAAAGATATATATATATTATATATATATATATATATATATATACACACTCGTATGAGAGAGAACAAGGGGCGAACTCGCCATATTGGCGATTTTGCGATTGTTCCACGAATGAGTAATTCAACCCTCCCCATCCACAGACAACTTGGTATAGCCAAATACTCTTTTCGTATGCTCAAAATGTAGCTATTTTCAATGTGTGTATTTGCGTTATGTGTCCCTGATACACAATAGTCAAAGATTAAACGCGTCTATCTCAAAACTGGTTTGGCGAGTTCGCCCCTCGTACTCGCGACGCCTCATATATATATATATATATATATATATGTGTGTGTGTGTGTGTGTGTGTGTGTATACAACACATATCTGGTGCTTCGTTTTATTATACAGTTTTATTGCCATGCCACTGTGGACCAATGTAGCTTGAAAGGACACTTTGAGAGCGCATTGCCGCCTCTTGCTCCCATGTGTAATTCTCTTTACTGAAACAAAACCTCATTTACCAGTTGAGACCTTTTCTCAGCACGATAATAGTTCGGTATATAGAAGGTTAAAAAATAAACTTTAAAGATACAGTGTCAGTCAGAGGTATGACCTTGACCTTGAATTTTGTACTGTAAACGAACTGTAAGGGACCATGGATTTAAAAGGTGAAATATCTTTTAAGCTGTTTTCTTTTCGTTCGCTTCTTTTCATCCAAAACTCAAGATCCGACTGGACTTGACTCGAGACTTGCCGAAGCCAGCTCTGGAGACGGTTAGAGAAAACTAGTTACTTTTCTGTAAACAAACAATTTGTCGTCTACAGAATCAAAGGTATTTTAAGAAGTTATTGTATTATTTAGGCCTATATATAAAAGAAAATATATATTATTGGTATAAGAAGGCTCCGCTTGATTAAATTTACGCATTTATAAGCTTTAAGTAAAGAAATGGCTTTCAATCATTGTCTTTTTGGGTCTATATTGGCCAAAGCGAGCGTTGCTGTGGCGAGCTCAAACCTAGGCTATAATCTATATGCCTTATTCACCCTTATGAAAAAACTATATAGGGTTATGGGTTGATTGCCTGTTACCCTCATCCGTTGGAAATTTCCAGCAGATTTCAGTGGAGAGTTAACGACAAAAGCCCTACGTTTTTTCGTTAAAGAGTTATGTATGTGTAGATCTTCAAAAGACCTTTTTATGTATTGTTTTTAGTGGTTAATGTTAAATTTATTTGCCTTCGGTATTTTAGCGCTGCCTAATGGTAAAGAAAGGAATTACCTTACCTTATTATTTCGTTGGGCCTCGCTTCTGTTTCGATGTCGGGCGCGACGATCTTTTTCGATGTAGGGCCGTGGTACGATGGAGTTACACAACGAGTTTATTCGGTTTAATTAATATAGGCATTCACTACACTTAAATACCTGAAGGAGTAGGCCTATCCTTTTGAGTTATTAGTTTTATATTATGAGGTATTCACTCAGAACTTATAGGAAGATTAAGTACATATTCCTTGCTTAAAAGCAGGGCTTAACATCAGCAGCTCAGAGCGCCGCCAATATAATATAAATCGTCCTTAGGAATCTGCTGATTTTGCAAAGTTCGTTGACTTTTCTCTCGAAGTAATTTTCATGAGTCAGCAGTGGAAAATTTTGAATACGAAATAATAAATTTTTCTTGTTGTTAGGTGGGCCCAATTGGGTTCTATGTATGGCAATTAATTTCATTCCTAATAGGCTATGTCGCCAATCCCGAGGCAATTTTGTAGATATTTAATTCAATGAATTAGTAATTTATATTTAATTAAGAAGTAAAGGTACCACATACAATACCATATTGTAAGCATACTGTATATAGTTTTTCCATAACCCTTATTGTGCGCTGGATTCATAATAGAAGCCCGAAGTCAGGACTCTGCTGCCCTTTATTGAGTGTCCAGACGAATGGCTAAGCCTTTAGTCCATGAACTACGAAGTACGTTTAGCCAAGAGTAGGCCAAACTGAGTTTGTTCACAGTTGAAGCCACAAACTCAAGTTTCTGCGTTGTATTCATCCACAGATTTGACTTGAAGTCAGTGAAAGAATGTATCTACAAGTCAAATTTTGGACGAAAAGAAAAAGTCTTCATTATAAATATGGAATGGTTTTAGGTTGTCAAGGTTCAGCATTTGTTCCTTTGATTCGTTATTTATAAAAAAATATGGATCACTTTAACATATTGCTTTCCAAAGTATTCGGAAGCAATATGTTAAAGTGATCCCTCCTGGGAAGCAATATGTTAAAGTGATTAACACTGGGAAGCAATATGTTAAAAAGAGAAAGGTTGGTTGGTTAGAAAGAGGTTGGTAATCTAGGAGATAACCTACCGACCGTAAACAAAGCTATAAATGTTAAAGTTATAAACTTGCTCAGTTCTTTCTTGGTATTATACTATACAAGTCGGTTATAAAGTTGTTTGGTTGGATCTTTTCCGTTTCATGTACTGTTTCCGATCTTGATGAAAATAAGATATTTAATGTAGGTCAATTGTAGGCCCGGTTAGGTCAACTGTAGGCCAGGTTAGGTTAACTGTAGGCCTGGTTAGGTTAACTGTACGCCCAGTTAGGTCAACTGTACGCCCGGTTAGGTCAACTGTACGCCCAGTTAGGTCAACTGTACGCCCTTGACGATTGCTTAGGTTAAGTTGTGATATTTTTGCTAAAACTAACAAAAATATCAAAACTTCACCTAACCAATCATCAAGGGCGTACAGTTGACCTAACCGAGCATTCAGTTAACCTACATTAAATATCGGATCACTTTAACATACAGTATTGCTTCCCAAAGCATTCGGGAAACAATATGTTAAAGTGATCCCTCCTGGGAAGCAATATGTTAAAGTGACATACACTGGGAAGCAATATATTAAAGTGACATACATTGGGAAGCAATATCTTAAAGAGAGGTTCCTGGGAAGCAATATGTTAAAGTGATCCAAAAATATCTCTTAAAGTCTGAATATTCTTGGTATGTTGAAAAGTAACACGTATACATGATTTAATGAGATATTCTCTGCACTGTATATATATATATATATATTATATATATATATATATTATATATATTATATAACAGTATTATATATATATATATATATATATATATATATATAATATATTATATAATAAGCAGAGACATTACTATGATAGTTTGAAGTCAATGTATTAACAGGACTATTACATACTATTATTATACAAAGCTGGGCACTTGCGGGTTTTTTTGCGGTACTGCGGTACTGCGGTACTACCGCACTACCAAACCGGTACCGCATAACGCAGTACCGCAAAGGATCGCTGCTGAAAGTACAGGCTGTACTTTCAGCGATCCTTTGCGGTACTGGTTTGGTAGTGCGGTAGTACCGCAGTACCGCACTACCGCAAAAAAAACGCAAGTGCCCAGCTTTGCGTATTATAACTAGAATTGTTTTTTATACTGAGATGCTTTAAAAGATTGACGGAGAATCGGAGAGGGTTGGAGTCGCGTCTATACACTCAATGGAATTGAATTTAATGAGCTTAAACACACACAAAAAAAAATTTCCTCAACATCAAAAGAACATCTCCCTCCTTTGTAATCATAAATTCTTTTTCATGCATTAACGACAGTGCCCCGAGCTCTTCATACGAAAATCATTGGCTTGAATGAGCCGCCAGAAAATGAAAATTTCAGATAATCTGAACACATTAACAATGATGGCTGGCGATTCAAAAGTAGTTTCAAACACAAATTAGGACCCCAGTTCAATTGTGTTATTTAAATAGATTGCATCGAAACAATCCTTTGCTCGAATATTATAGAAGGACTAATCCCACGGCCAGCAGTGTCTATCATGTGGGAATCAGTCTATTTTATCGTAGTAATAAATTCTTTTTCCTAATTGCATATGGTTGCTAAAGTTTTAAGCTAAAAAGATATAAATATAATTTGTAAAACACACACACACACACACACACATATGTGTGTGTGTGTGTGTGTGTATATATATATATATATATATATTAATATATATGTGTGTGTGTGTGTGTGTGTGTGTGTGTGTGTGTTAGGGTGTCACTTATTTGTATGGTAAGAATTGAACCATCAAGAAGTTTCGGTCTGACCCGCTAGAAATGTGACATTGTTTGTAAAAACGCTGATTATGAAGTTTCATGAGAAAATATTAATATTTAGAGGTCGCTCAAGGCCATTAAAATGTTGATGACGCGTCGTTACTTGTCCTAAATTGAAATGGGCTTCCTTTCTATGCCTCACCCAAGTATCATTTCAGTCGCCTTAATGGTAGGATGTGTTTGCATTAGTGTGTGTTATTTTAGTCTTTAGTCCTTCCTGATATCAAAAATCGCATGGTCATATCTATGACTAGTGTTGATGGACAAGAGAACCCTCCAAAGCGTGTGGTTGTTGACTGGATACTGTGAAAGAAAAAAGCTTGAAAAACTTTGTAACAAAAACGCAAAATCATTGTTCGCGAAGCTCAACCTTCCAGATGAATTCTTGGAGAAAACTGCTAAGCAATGGAAGAGGATACCCATTACCAGACTGCGAAAGAGACTGTAAAAAATCAAACTGTAACAAATGACTTTGCTGAACGTGGAGTTGCTCTCATCCAGGATTTTTCTGGATACCTAACCAGAGATGAAAAACAACTCCAGTTTGTTTCCAGGTTCTTCAAGACCATCGCAAGCATTGCACATGGGGACAAAAGCATACCTTCAGTGGAAATAATGATTAATCATAATAATTACGCTACTGTCTGATGTTAATGTACTTCATCTTAATATTATGATAATGTCTTGCGCACTTCCTGCTAATGTAGGAATATAAAATTGTTTAAATACATTTGGAAATTGTTTATATTCACACTTTCTGAGAATCTCGTATCCAATACTTCGAAGCCGTTGAGAGACCTCTAAATATTAACATATCTCAATAAAACTTTGTACACAGTGTTTTTACATCATATGGATACTTTCATGGGGTCAGAGCACGGAAACTTAAAAGTTGAAAAATAAATGACACCCTAATATATATATATATATATATATAAGGGCGTATGGAAAGTATGTCTCTGTTCAATGTTTGTTTATACACTTAAACGGCTAGGGCAATCTGCATCAAATTTAATATACATTTAAGGAAGAATCAGGAAGGTCTTAGTAACACACCCCCCTTCCCAGTCCCCTCCTAGATTGTGTTTCAGGACTATTTCCTGAACAAGTGCTCCTGGCTTATATATATATATATACTGTATGTATGTATATATATCTATAATATATATATATATATATATATTATATTAGTGATGTAGGTCACATCCGCATCCGCGGAACATCCGCACATTTTTCTCGCATCCGCATCCGCACTTTGGACTGCGGATGTCGTGCGGATGTGGACCGTTGAGATAAATGTCATTAATAAGCGGAAATTATCAAATTCTACTATATTAATAGAACTAGTTTCATTGTGCGCAAAAGTGATGCAAGCGACAAGACGAGAGGCTGTTCTTGTATGAAGTTACTCTCTTGCAACCTACTTAGATCCACGTTTCAAGCTAAGTTATTTTCACCTAGTACATTAGAACGAGTTAAATCATCACTTGGCAAAGCAGTTGAAGAGCTTCAATCTCTTGAATCAGTCGCTTCGCCACCCACCAAAAGAATAAAAGTTTCAGTGACAGAACCAACACCTTCAACAAGCAAATCTATCACAGAATCTGTCTCTCAGTTTCTTGAGTCAAGCAGCAATGACGAGACCTACGCGATGTCAAAAGATGTAGTAAAAATGATCGAGAGCTATCACCAGAAAAAACACCTGGCTGCATGTGACAATCCTATTAGTTGGTGGAAAAATACGCAGAATATCTATCCTACTTGAGTAAACTTGCAAGAAAACATTTAGCCTGTCCTCCAACAAACGTACCAAGCGAGAGATTTTAGCAGTGCTGGATTAATAATGATGAAAAGAGAAACAGACTGGCAGCAGAAAAGGCAGAAAAATTAATGTTCCTTAAGCATAACCTTCCTATAATTAAGTTTGAACATTAAACGATGAACATCTTAGTTTACGTTATTTTAATTACTCATTTATAAATATGCATAATAAAACTTTAAACTTAATATAAATAGTTATCAAGCTAATTAAAGATCTCTTTCTATAAGGTGGAGGTTGGGGAAAAGGTCGGTGGGGTGCATTTGAGTTGGGTTCACGTCCCGCATCCTGGTAACACACAATTATGGTTTCTAATTGTGGCTGAAACTCAACAAAATATAACGAATTTATTTGCAGACGAATTCACTAATTGATTTCTATATTAGTTAGATGCTGATATTATTTTATATGTTCAGAGAAAAGTACAGCATTATTGTACAATTAATCAATTATACTACATTATAGCTACAGCTCTCTCTATATAATAACTTATTATATACTGTACGTTAAACACAACAAATCTCGAATATATCCTAAAAATAACGAAAATTTAGACATCCGCATCCGCATCCGCATCCGCGGATGTTGAAATCAAACATCCTCATCTGCATCCGCATCCGCGGATGTGAAAAAATGACATCCGCTACATCACTATATATATTATATATATATATATATATAATATATATATATATATATATATAGGGCCGGATCTAGAAGTTGCGAGGCCCTAGGCCTATATATATGAAAATATGGACTTAATTATCGGTACTATACCAGCAATATTAGAATCCCGCATAGACAGAACTATGCCAGCACTTAAAAATTAAACCAAACCAAAATAATCACGCATGGAAATTGTATGAAATATAAATATAAACCATACAAATAAGTTATAAATTAATATAATATGAATCAAGATTGTATCGAAAATATAAGACAATGATTTCTAAGATTTATATAATTTATAGGTAATGACTTTCCATAGTATACAAACGTTTTTCATATGTGATGTATAAGAGATGTTGACATTTCATTTTTTATAATAGTGAGCG
>JAJOZX010014150.1:0-78639 GCA_023014485.1 Bathynomus jamesi | reverse complement strand
TGAAGAGAATGGCTTATTATGTTTAAAAAGTATAATCCCATTCAATGTCATCTCATTTTTTATGAAGAGAATGGCTTATTATGTTAAAAAGTATAATCCCATTCAATGTCACTCTCATTTTTTATGAAGAGAATGGCTTATTATGTTTAAAAGTATAATCCCATTCAATGTCACTCTCATTTTTTATGAAGAGAATGGCTTATTATGTTTAAAAAGATAATCCCATTCAAGTCACTCATTTTTTATGAAGAGAATGGCTTATTATGTTAAAAAGTATAATCCCATCAATGTCACTCTCATTTTTTATGAAGAGAATGGCTTATTATGTTTAAAAAGTATAATCCCATTCAATGTCCTCTCATTTTTTATGAAGAGAATGGCTTATTATGTTTAAAAAGTATAATCCCATTCAATGTCACTCTCATTTTTTATGAAGAGAATGGCTATTATGTTTAAAAAGTATAATCCCATTCAATGTCACTCTCATTTTTTTATGAAGAAGAATGGCTTATTATGTTTAAAAAGTATAATCCCATTCAATGTCACTCTCATTTTTTATGAAGAGAATGGCTTATTATGTTTAAAAAGTATAATCCATTCAATGTCACTCTCATTTTTTTATGAAGAGAATGGCTTATTATGTTAAAAAGTATAATCCAATTCAATGTCAATCTCATTTTTATGAAGAGAATGGCTTATTATGTTTAAAAAGTATAATCCCATTCAATGTCACTCTCATTTTTATGAAGAGAATGGCTTATTTATGTTTAAAAAGTATAATCCCATCAATGTCACTCTCATTTTTTATGAAGAGAATGGCTTATTATGTTTAAAAAGTATAATCCCATTCAATGGTCACTCTCATTTTTTATGAAGAGAATGGCTTATTATGTTTAAAAAGTATAATCCCATTCAATGTCACTCTCATTTTTTATGAAGAGAATGGCTTATTATGTTTAAAAAGTATAATCCCATTCAATGTCACTCATTTTTTATGAAGAGAATGGCTTATTATGTTTAAAAAGTATAATCCCATTCAATGTCACACTCATTTTTTATGAAGAGAATGGCTTATTATGTTTAAAAAGTATAATCCCATTCAATGTCACTCTCATTTTTTATGAAGAGAATGGCTTATTATGTTTAAAAAGTATAATCCCATTCAATGTCACTCTCATTTTTTATGAAGAGAATGGCTTATTATGTTTAAAAAGTATAATCCCATTCAATGTCACTCTCATTTTTTATGAAGAGAATGGCTTATTATGTTTAAAAAGTATAATCCCATTCAATGTCACTCTCATTTTTTATGAAGAGAATGGCTTATTATGTTTAAAAAGTATAATCCCATTCATGTCACTCTCATTTTTTATGAAGAGAATGGCTTATTATGTTTAAAAAGTATAATCCCATTCAATGTCACTCTCATTTTTATGAAGAGAATGGCTTATTATGTTTAAAAAGTATAATCCCATTCAATGTCACTCTCATTTTTTATGAAGAGAATGGCTTATTATGTTTAAAAAGTATAATCCCATTCAATGTCACTCTCATTTTTTATGAAGAGAATGGCTTATTATGTTTAAAAAGTATAATCCCATTCAATGTCACTCTCATTTTTTATGAAGAGAATGGCTTATTATGTTTAAAAAGTATAATCCCATTCAATGTCACTCTCATTTTTTATGAAGAGAATGGCTTATTATGTTTAAAAAGTATAATCCCATTCAATGTCACTCTCATTTTTTATGAAGAGAATGGCTTATTATGTTTAAAAAGTATAATCCCATTCAATGTCACTCTCATTTTTTATGAAGAGAATGGCTTATTATGTTTAAAAAGTATAATCCCATTCAATGTCACTCTCATTTTTTATGAAGAGAATGGCTTATTATGTTTAAAAAGTATAATCCCATTCAATGTCACTCTCATTTTTATGAAGAGAATGGCTTATTATGTTTAAAAAGTATAATCCATTCAATGTCACTCTCATTTTTTATGAAGAGAATGGCTTATTATGTTTAAAAAGTATAATCCCATTCAATGTCACTCTCATTTTTTATGAAGAGAATGGCTTATTATGTTTAAAAAGTATAATCCCATTCAATGTCACTCTCATTTTTTATGAAGAGAATGGCTTATTATGTTTAAAAAGTATAATCCCATTCAATGTCACTCTCATTTTTTATGAAGAGAATGGCTTATTATGTTTAAAAAGTATATCCCATTCAATGTCACTCTCATTTTTTATGAAGAGAATGGCTTATTATGTTTAAAAAGTATAATCCCATTCAATGTCACTCTCATTTTTTATGAAGAGAATGGCTTATTATGTTTAAAAAGTATAATCCCATTCAATGTCACTCTCATTTTTTATGAAGAGAATGGCTTATTATGTTTAAAAAGTATAATCCCATTCAATGTCACTCTCATTTTTTATGAAGAGAATGGCTTATTATGTTTAAAAAGTATAATCCCATTCAATGTCACTCTCATTTTTTATGAAGAGAATGGCTTATTATGTTTAAAAAGTATAATCCCATTCAATGTCACTCTCATTTTTTATGAAGAGAATGGCTTATTATGTTAAAAAGTATAATCCCATTCAATGTCACTCTCATTTTTTATGAAGAGAATGGCTTATTATGTTTAAAAAGTATAATCCCATTCAATGTCACTCTCATTTTTTATGAAGAGAATGGCTTATTATGTTTAAAAAGTATAATCCCATTCAATGTCACTCTCATTTTTTATGAAGAGAATGGCTTATTATGTTTAAAAAGTATAATCCCATTCAATGTCACTCTCATTTTTATGAAGAGAATGGCTTATTATGTTTAAAAAGTATAATCCCATTCAATGTCACTCTCATTTTTATGAAGAGAATGGCTTATTATGTTTAAAAAGTATAATCCCATTCAATGTCACTCTCATTTTTTATGAAGAGAAGGCTTATTATGTTTAAAAAGTATAATCCCATTCAATGTCACTCATTTTTATGAAGAGAATGGCTTATTATGTTTAAAAAGTATAATCCCATTCAATGTCACTCTCATTTTTTATGAAGAGAATGGCTTATTATGTTTAAAAAGTATAATCCCATTCAATGTCACTCTCATTTTTTATGAAGAGAATGGCTTATTATGTTTAAAAAGTATAATCCCATTCAATGTCACTCTCATTTTTTATGAAGAGAATGGCTTATTATGTTTAAAAAGTATAATCCCATTCAATGTCACTCTCATTTTTATGAAGAGAATGGCTTATTATGTTTTAAAAAGTATAATCCCATTCAATGTCACTCTCATTTTTTATGAAGAGAATGGCTTATTATGTTTAAAAAGTATAATCCCATTCAATGTCACTCTCATTTTTTATGAAGAGAATGGCTATTATGTTAAAAAGTATAATCCCATTCAATGTCACTCTCATTTTTTATGAAGAGAATGGCTTATTATGTTTAAAAAGTATAATCCCATTCAATGTCACTCTCATTTTTTATGAAGAGAATGGCTTATTATGTTTAAAAAGTATAATCCCATTCAATGTCACTCTCATTTTTTATGAAGAGAATGGCTTATTATGTTTAAAAAGTATAATCCCATTCAATGTCACTCTCATTTTTATGAAGAGAATGGCTTATTATGTTTAAAAAGTATAATCCCATTCAATGTCACTCTCATTTTTTATGAAGAGAATGGCTTATTATGTTTAAAAAGTATAATCCCATTCAATGTCACTCTCATTTTTTTATGAAGAGAATGGCTTATTATGTTTAAAAAGTATAATCCCATTCAATGTCACTCTCATTTTTTATGAAGAGAATGGCTTATTATGTTTAAAAAGTATAATCCCATTCAATGTCACTCTCATTTTTTATGAAGAGAATGGCTTATTATGTTTAAAAAGTATAATCCCATTCAATGTCACTCTCATTTTTTATGAAGAGAATGGCTTATTATGTTTAAAAAGTATAATCCCATTCAATGTCACTCTCATTTTTTATGAAGAGAATGGCTTATTATGTTTAAAAAGTATAATCCCATTCAATGTCACTCTCATTTTTTATGAAGAGAATGGCTTATTATGTTTAAAAAGTATAATCCCATTCAATGTCACTCTCATTTTTTATGAAGAGAATGGCTTATTATGTTTAAAAAGTATAATCCCATTCAATGTCACTCTCATTTTTTATGAAGAGAATGGCTTATTATGTTTAAAAAGTATAATCCCATTCAATGTCACTCTCATTTTTTATGAAGAGAATGGCTTATTATGTTTAAAAAGTATAATCCATTCAATGTCACTCTCATTTTTTATGAAGAGAATGGCTTATTATGTTTAAAAAGTATAATCCCATTCAATGTCACTCTCATTTTTATGAAGAGAATGGCTTATTATGTTTAAAAAGTATAATCCCATTCAATGTCACTCATTTTTTATGAAGAGAATGGCTTATTATGTTTAAAAAGTATAATCCCATTCAATGTCACTCTCATTTTTTATGAAGAGAATGGCTTATTATGTTTAAAAAGTATAATCCCATTCAATGTCACTCTCATTTTTTATGAAGAGAATGGCTTATTATGTTTAAAAAGTATAATCCCATTCAATGTCACTCTCATTTTTTATGAAGAGAATGGCTTATTATGTTTAAAAAGTATAATCCCATTCAATGTCACTCTCATTTTTTATGAAGAGAATGGCTTATTATGTTTAAAAAGTATAATCCCATTCAATGTCACTCATTTTTTATGAAGAGAATGGCTTATTATGTTTAAAAAGTATAATCCCATTCAATGTCACTCTCATTTTTTATGAAGAGAATGGCTTATTATGTTTAAAAAGTATAATCCCATTCAATGTCACTCTCATTTTTTATGAAGAGAATGGCTTATTATGTTTAAAAAGTATAATCCCATTCAATGTCACTCTCATTTTTTATGAAGAGAATGGCTTATTATGTTTAAAAAGTATAATCCCATTCAATGTCACTCTCATTTTTTATGAAGAGAATGGCTTATTATGTTTAAAAAGTATAATCCCATTCAATGTCACTCTCATTTTTTATGAAGAGAATGGCTTATTATGTTTAAAAAGTATAATCCCATTCAATGTCACTCTCATTTTTTATGAAGAGAATGGCTTATTATGTTTAAAAAGTATAATCCCATTCAATGTCACTCTCATTTTTTATGAAGAGAATGGCTTATTATGTTTAAAAAGTATAATCCCATTCAATGTCACTCTCATTTTTTATGAAGAGAATGGCTTATTATGTTTAAAAAGTATAATCCCATTCAATGTCACTCTCATTTTTTATGAAGAGAATGGCTTATTATGTTTAAAAAGTATAATCCATTCAATGTCACTCTCATTTTTTATGAAGAGAATGGCTTATTATGTTTAAAAAGTATAATCCCATTCAATGTCACTCTCATTTTTTATGAAGAGAATGGCTTATTATGTTTAAAAAGTATAATCCCATTCAATGTCACTCTCATTTTTTATGAAGAGAATGGCTTATTATGTTTAAAAAGTATAATCCCATTCAATGTCACTCTCATTTTTTATGAAGAGAATGGCTTATTATGTTTAAAAAGTATAATCCCAATTCAATGTCACTCTCATTTTTTATGAAGAGAATGGCTTATTATGTTTAAAAAGTATAATCCCATTCAATGTCACTCTCATTTTTTATGAAGAGAATGGCTTATTATGTTTAAAAAGTATAATCCCATTCAATGTCACTCTCATTTTTTATGAAGAGAATGGCTTATTATGTTTAAAAAGTATAATCCCATTCAATGTCACTCTCATTTTTTATGAAGAGAATGGCTTATTATGTTTAAAAAGTATAATCCCATTCAATGTCACTCTCATTTTTTATGAAGAGAATGGCTTATTATGTTTAAAAAGTATAATCCCATTCAATGTCACTCTCATTTTTTATGAAGAGAATGGCTTATTATGTTTAAAAAGTATAATCCCATTCAATGTCACTCTCATTTTTTATGAAGAGAATGGCTTATTATGTTTAAAAAGTATAATCCCATTCAATGTCACTCATTTTTTATGAAGAGAATGGCTTATTATGTTTAAAAAGTATAATCCCATTCAATGTCACTCTCATTTTTATGAAGAGAATGGCTTATTATGTTTAAAAAGTATAATCCCATTCAATGTCACTCTCATTTTTTATGAAGAGAATGGCTTATTATGTTTAAAAAGTATAATCCCATTCAATGTCACTCTCATTTTTATGAAGAGAATGGCTTATTATGTTTAAAAAGTATAATCCCATTCAATGTCACTCTCATTTTTTATGAAGAGAATGGCTTATTATGTTTAAAAAGTATAATCCCATTCAATGTCACTCTCATTTTTTATGAAGAGAATGGCTTATTATGTTTAAAAAGTATAATCCCATTCAATGTCACTCTCATTTTTTATGAAGAGAATGGCTTATTATGTTTAAAAAGTATAATCCCATTCAATGTCACTCTCATTTTTTATGAAGAGAATGGCTTATTATGTTTAAAAAGTATAATCCCATTCAATGTCACTCTCATTTTTTATGAAGAGAATGCTTATTATGTTAAAAAGTATAATCCCATTCAATGTCACTCTCATTTTTATGAAGAGAATGGCTTATTATGTTTAAAAAGTATAATCCCATTCAATGTCACTCTCATTTTTTATGAAGAGAATGGCTTATTATGTTTAAAAAGTATAATCCCATTCAATGTCACTCTCATTTTTTATGAAGAGAATGGCTTATTATGTTTAAAAAGTATAATCCCATTCAATGTCACTCTCATTTTTTATGAAGAGAATGGCTTATTATGTTTAAAAAGTATAATCCCATTCAATGTCACTCTCATTTTTTATGAAGAGAATGGCTTATTATGTTTAAAAAGTATAATCCCATTCAATGTCACTCTCATTTTTTATGAAGAGAATGGCTTATTATGTTTAAAAAGTATAATCCCATTCAATGTCACTCTCATTTTTTATGAAGAGAATGGCTTATTATGTTTAAAAAGTATAATCCCATTCAATGTCACTCTCATTTTTTATGAAGAGAATGGCTTATTATGTTTAAAAAGTATAATCCCATTCAATGTCACTCTCATTTTTTATGAAGAGAATGGCTTATTATGTTTAAAAAGTATAATCCATTCAATGTCACTCTCATTTTTTATGAAGAGAATGGCTTATTATGTTTAAAAAGTATAATCCCATTCAATGTCACTCTCATTTTTTATGAAGAGAATGGCTTATTATGTTTAAAAAGTATAATCCCATTCAATGTCACTCATTTTTTATGAAGAGAATGGCTTATTATGTTTAAAAAGTATAATCCCATTCAATGTCACTCTCATTTTTTATGAAGAGAATGGCTTATTATGTTTAAAAAGTATAATCCCATTCAATGTCACTCTCATTTTTTATGAAGAGAATGGCTTATTATGTTTAAAAAGTATAATCCCATTCAATGTCACTCTCATTTTTTATGAAGAGAATGGCTTATTATGTTTAAAAAGTATAATCCCATTCAATGTCACTCTCATTTTTTATGAAGAGAATGGCTTATTATGTTTAAAAAGTATAATCCCATTCAATGTCACTCTCATTTTTTATGAAGAGAATGGCTTATTATGTTTAAAAAGTATAATCCCATTCAATGTCACTCTCATTTTTTATGAAGAGAATGGCTTATTATGTTTAAAAAGTATAATCCCATTCAATGTCACTCTCATTTTTTATGAAGAGAATGGCTTATTATGTTTAAAAAGTATAATCCCATTCAATGTCACTCTCATTTTTTATGAAGAGAATGGCTTATTATGTTTAAAAAGTATAATCCCATTCAATGTCACTCTCATTTTTTATGAAGAGAATGGCTTATTATGTTTAAAAAGTATAATCCCATTCAATGTCACTCATTTTTTATGAAGAGAATGGCTTATTATGTTTAAAAAGTATAATCCCATTCAATGTCACTCTCATTTTTTATGAAGAGAATGGCTTATTATGTTTAAAAAGTATAATCCCATTCAATGTCACTCTCATTTTTTATGAAGAGAATGGCTTATTATGTTTAAAAAGTATAATCCCATTCAATGTCACTCTCATTTTTTATGAAGAGAATGGCTTATTATGTTTAAAAAGTATAATCCCATTCAATGTCACTCATTTTTTATGAAGAGAATGGCTTATTATGTTTAAAAAGTATAATCCCATTCAATGTCACTCTCATTTCATTCCGCGATCAATAGTGAGAAATACGAGAGTAAGACTCTAAAAGGTAAAAATTTTCAAATTGATCTATTCCCATTTCATGCCATTCTCACTCATACACGACTTTAGTCCAGGTTAGGTTAGGTTAAGTTAAGCTAATGTTAGATTAGGAAATATTAACCATTCTCATTTGGCACCTTTTCCGCGAATGTGAATGGGCGTAACATAATTTCTCATATCGAGAAACTCTCCTCAAATGTGAATTTCTCACTTTGTGCATTTCATTCAGAAAAATACTACTTACATTTTTGGAATATGCGTATAGCTTAATAATTCTAATTACACTGTGTAACACTGATTCTGTTTATATAGAATTTTTTTATGTTTTTATATGCATTTGGGGGCGCTGAGTCCAAATCTGGCCTTGGTTTGTGTGTATCATCAATGGTTTCAGAAATAATCCATTTTTCATGTTTTACCAGTATAATGTTGTTATGGGCGCAGCGCCGCAGCAATATCAGAATAATCAGAAATTGTTGAAAACAATCTGGATGTTCGTTGACAGTTTCTTGCTCTAGAAATTGCCCGAAACTTCCACTGTGCTATATAAAGAAGAGCGCAGAGTCTGAGAAGTCAGTAAGTGTGAGCACACAAAGAAAGCAGGTTGTTTGTCTGATGGTTACCAGCACTGAGGTACTGTGTTTCTGTGCTTCTCTGTGCTGACGATTTGAGTGTTATCGATCCTTTTTTATTGCGAACATTATTTCAGTGTTGTGAATACATCTTTTTCTGGAATCTGTAATCTGTTGCAGATTTAATAACTCTTCTCTCCATATCTGCAGGTTATGATTAATGTAGTACAGTTTGGTAAAGAGAATGGCAACTAGAGCTTGTAAACAGTCGCCGGATATATTCTGCTACGTTTGTGGGTATTACATAGGCCCCAAGCAAGTACCGCACAAGATTGTGAAAGGCACCAAGTTCTGGATCGCGTATCGGCTCTATTTTGGTATGCCTATGGGTGACCAAGATAAGCCCTGGGCACCCCACGTGATCTGTGGAAGCTGCCGCTCCACACTTGAAGGGTGGCTGCGGGGAGTACGCAAGACAATGCCCTTTGCGGTACCCAGAATATGGAGAGAACCAAAGAGCCACCACGACGATTGCTACTACTGCATGGTAGATGTTTCTAAGTACAGGAAAGTTAAAGGAAGGCACTCTCTTCAGTATCCAAGCATAGCGTCGTCCATAGCTCCTGTACCACATGGCGAAGGTCTTCCAATACCACGTCCACCAGAACAGGTATCTATCCATTACGTTACCTTCTGTATTTACAGACTGTGGGTCATTATGTGTCGATTTTTCTTAGTGCTGATGCTCTTCTACATATATAACTATGCCTATATTTTGTTTTTTTGCTTTGCAGGTTGAAAATGAGGATGCAGCTAGCTCATCTGAGATGTCGGCTGGTGAGGACAGTCATGATGAAGAATATGCAGTAACTTTCAGTACAAACCCTCACTTTCCAAATCAGAGGGAATTGGACGACTTAATTAGAGATTTGGGTCTGACGAAATCAGGGTCTGAGCTTCTGACCTCCAGACTCAAAGGGTGGAATTTGCTTGGAGAAGACTGCAAGAACACTGTATACCGAAAGCGGCATGAAGAGTTTGCAAGGTTCTACGATGTCAATGGCTCTCTCTGTTATTGCAGCGAGGTTAATGGTCTATTCACAGCTATTGGGTTAACACATATACCCTCAGAGTGGCGCCTGCTCATTGACAGTTCAACTCGGAGTTTAAAAGCTGTTCTACTCCACAATGGGAACAAATATTCATCTATACCAGTTGCACATTCTGTTCAAATGAAAGAGGACTATGAAAATGTCAAACAACTGCTCACTCAAATCAGGTATGAACAATATAACTGGGACGTGTGTGGTGATTTCAAAATGATTGGTTTCCTGTTAGGTTTACAAGGAGGGTTTATTAAATATTCATGTTTTATTTGCCTGTGGGATAGTAGGGCTTCAACTGAGCACTATAAAAAAGTTCAGTGGCCTCCACGTGAAGGACTGCAACCAGGAAAGTACAATGTACTCAGGGAACCTCTTGTGAAGCCTGACATAGTTCTGCTACCACCTCTCCATATTAAGTTGGGTCTAATTAAGCAGTTTGTAACTGCGTTAGATTTTGGAAGGGAAGTTTTCCAACAGATTCGGGTCGTGTTCCCTAAACTCTCTGAGGCCAAAGTCAAGGCTGGCATCTTTGTAGGACCACAAGTCAAGGCGCTGTTGAATTCAAAGAACCTTGAAGCCAAGATGACTCCGATCGAAAAAGAGGCTTGGTGTGCTTTCCGTGATGTGGTTCGTGGGTTTTTAGGCAACCATAAAGCACCAAACTATAAGGAG
Source organism: Bathynomus jamesi (assembly GCA_023014485.1). Lineage (NCBI taxonomy): Eukaryota > Metazoa > Arthropoda > Malacostraca > Isopoda > Cirolanidae > Bathynomus > Bathynomus jamesi. The sequence continues at coordinate 67,985 of JAJOZX010014150.1, read as the reverse complement.
TTAGTGTCAAACTTGATTAAGTGCTATGGCAAAATAGGGTGCCGTATGTCTTTAAAATTACACTATCTGCATTCACATCTAGACTTTTTTCGTGATAACCTGGGCGATGTGAGTGAAGAACATGGCGAAAGATTCCATCAAGATATTCAAACGATGGAAAAAAGGTACCAGGGCCACTGGGATGCTTCCATGATGGGAGACTACGTATGGTCGCTGATCAGAAAGGATAAGAATGTTCATACGCGGAAGTCGCGTTCTTCAGTGCATTTTTAAGGAACGCACACTGCATAACGAGGCTTGTTATTCTCTTATCGGTTCTCCTCATGATATATATTATATCCTTTGCACCATTTTGGGTTTGTCAAACAATTTTGGCTCAATAAACATTAATTTCCAATAGTGTTTTTGTTTTCAGAAAATATTTATGTTAGCCTTCTTTATATACTTTGCCATATGAAAAGTGTGATAACCTATATTTTTGAAACGGTTGATGATAGAGCAAAACCAATATCATTTTTTGAATCAGCGCCTCGAAATCATTAAGAAACGACAGAAAAATTACAATAAACAGAAAATTTTTCAAATTTTGTTACCCAGTGTAGTGGTGGCGAACCTTTTTTGCTGGGGGGTCATTTTGTTACTTTTGATTTAAAAAAAAACGAAATTGGGTCACAATAATTTATTTACTTACTATTTTTAGTGAGAAATTTGTTGGATTTTAGCTGCTAATGTTTTGATCCGAGGTTTATATTTAGGTGTCTTTAGTCTCACACATGCAACACTCACATCTGTGCCAAGGCGATTCCCAGTGGTGGATTTGACGAAATTCATGGAGGAAAACGACTGTTCACACGAATAAGATGAACCAAACACTATTAGTATGCTAGCAGAGCTAATGCTAGCTTTTTCATTGATGCCAAGGAATTTGGTAAAGAGTTCCATTCTGCAAGAATAAGATTCTCGACTCTTTCTAATGATTGTTGTTCTCTGGTTACACCCAAAATTGAAGACTCCAATTCCTTTTCTCGTAACTTCAGATTAAGATCAATAAATTTAGTCTTCCATACTGCACTTTCTTAGAAGTCAACTAATTCCATTTCTAAATTACCAATGTCAAGCCAATGAAAAGCTGATAATTGAAGATCTTCAAATTGAATAGTATGGGGGAATTGGATGAATTGTAATGTTGCATCAATTTGTCGGGATTGTGAAAACCTCTCTGAAAGTGATTGTCTGGCATCTCTTATTATTGAAGATTACTTTTTGAGCACGTCGGATTTATTTTCTTCATTGTCTGCAAAATATTTTGAAGTCAAGAAGTGTTTCTGCAATAATGGAAAATATTTCAATTTTTCTTCTTCCAGATCTTTTGAGAAAATATTTAGTTTTTTTTCAAAAGCTTTAATATTTTCAAACATTAATGATACAGCACAGCCGCGACCTTGCAACTTTTAATTTAAAGCATTGTAATGCAATGTGAAATCAGCGAAAAAATGTAAGTCATTCAACCAATTCATGTCAGTCAGTTCTGGATATTCATGTTCCTTTTATTAAAAAAATATCTTATTTCTTCTAACAATTCAACAAAGCGATTCAAAACTTGACCACGACTTAACCATCTGACATTGTTATACGTGACTAACCCTGAAAATTGAGAGTCAACCTCATCTAGTTTGGTAAATTGACGTATGTTAAGATCGTGAGCAACTATAAAATTGACAATCTTTGTCACAAGAGACATCACATTTTCAAATGATTTTAAACTTTTTTTGCCCAAAAAAGCTTCTTGGTGTAAAATACAATGAAATTCAAATAAAGGGTGTTTCACTTCTTGTTTAAGTAATTGAACAAATCCAACATTTTTTACAATCATACTCGGAGCTCCATCAGTCATCACAGATACAATATTTCTGAAATTAATACCCATTTGGATGAATTCCTTCTTCAACTCATTCATAATATCCTGTCCTGTGGTTTTCTCAGGCAGTCATCAATTTAATTAGCTCTTTCTTCATTATATTTTCGAAATAAAATCTTGCAATAACTGCTAGACGAGCCTGTGATGTGACATCTGTACTTTCATCCAAACAAATTGAAAACATTCCAGCATTTGTCAAATCCAGTAAAAGTTGATCAGATACAGCTTTGTCCATGTAATTATTCTATCTTTGACCGTATTTCTGGCCACAGGCAACTCATTAATACGTTTAATTATTTGATCTTTATTCTGAAAATCTTCAAATAAATAATGTGAGCAATTTATAAAAGCTTCTTTTAAATAACACTGGTCTACAAATTTTGAAAAAGTTTGTACTTCGGAGATAAAATGTGCTTTCTATTATGGATTTTGGGGTGCTGAAAACGAATATGACCATAAAAACAGTCGACTGGCTACAGTTTCGAACTCCAAGCAGCTTCTCCTGGCCGTTCCCGGTGACCAGCACAGCAATCCGGTCCACAGATCCGTCACCTGTGATTTCAGGCAGCATTTTCCCGTCCCAGTGCAACACCAAGGGCTCCTCAGGACAGAATTCTCCCTCTTGATACGCCTCTGCTGCTTGCTTCCGAAGCGACTGGCGAGCACGATACATTGTGGAAGAGGAGATGGATACCTCGTTCAAATCGTGCCCCAAGGATTGCGCGACGACGGCGTAGGACATCGCTGCATCACGATAAGAAATGTTCATCCGGTCGTACGCGACAGCCACATCCTGAGTGATGAGGTTCCTCGACCGCTTCCGAAGGATGAAGCAGACGTGGAGGCTGTCAAGCCGTCAAGGAGAGATCATCTTCCGCAGATGGCGACGCCGAGGACGAGGAGCTGTCTTCAAGAGTAGCAGCTTCTGTAACCGTCTTGGCCCGCTCGAATTCCCGGTGTCGTCTCTCCTCCTGCTGTTCCTCTCGACGCCTTTTCCTACTCTCCATTTGGGCCAGCTTCATGTCTGCCGATCCCATACTGCTCTCTGGTGGGTCCCCATGCTGACTCTTGTAGAAGAGTTTGTCTTCCTCGTTTGTCATCATAGAAAGGGCATTGGAATGACCAATATCGAGGATTTCGTTCTTGAGTTCCGCCTTGAACATGTCCTCCGCAACACGACAGCTCTCCTCGGATCTGTTTCTGCTTTTCACCAACTTGTCGTAACGCTGGAGCAGAGCTTCCATTTTCCGAAGGGCGCTGTCCCGCCTCATAGTAGGGATCCTTGCTCTTTTCCAGAACACCATCACAGCATCCAAACAGAGGTTCAGACATTTTCTCCGTCCTAGGTTTTCCTGTTTTTGATGGAAGAAGCACTTTTGCAAGACTTGCAACTTCGTCGGCAGGCGGCTACCCAGGATCTCCTTATTCGGGTGTCCGATGAGCCAAACCTCTTTCTTGCTTCGAGTTGCCATGTTTATCTGCAATGAAGAAGTATACGAATTAGAAAAGAGTACAAATATGCAATGGTAGACATAACGAGGACAAAACTCGACAACTGACACGAAGGACAGAGAGCAGTGCACCCTTCCGTCAGGAAGCAAGGCAGTCGACTAACACTAGAACAGCTGAAATTAGAAATACCTAAGCAATCTGAAGCGTCAAATCTCGGGACCCCTAAACGTGTTCTGATCTGGTTGAAACCTATTCAGATGAGTTTCCTCTGCAAAAGGAACAGGGGCATCAATGTGGATTGAACTTCCTTCCACTTCATCCATCAACCACACTGCCGTGAAACACCCTAATATATATATATCGGGTGGGCAAAAAAAAGGGAGACCTCGAACTTTGGCTGTAAAATCCAGTTATGGTCAGATTTCAATATTTTTTTCACACCCCACAACTAAGTAAATTTCGTATATGGTGAGCGGATTTCAAAGAAAACTAATGAAAATTAGGGATTTATTGAACATTTCTTTATGCCACTGGAAATTCTCCATTTACACTACTACTGCATTATCGGGTCGGCCAAAAAAAAAGGGAGACCTAAATCCTTCATATCTCGGCAAATACGGTACATAGAACAATGAAATTTTAGTATGTTAGTACTAGGTAATTTTATGGTTTGTATGCCATCTTTTAGCATCTCTTGTTTTATCGATTTTCTTGAGAAGCTTGTCGAAACCTCCTGCAGTTGGCTTACGTTAATTAAAATCGCTTTAATTATCGGAAGATTTTTCTGGAATATTCGCCATAAATCCAATTTCTCGGCTAAAATGCTAAAAGACGTCAAGACTTAACACGCTTAGGGTACTAACAGGCACAAACTTTGGACACCAGCAAGAAACAACATCACTCATATACAAACAATATATTCGCTCAGTTATGGACTATGCTAGCCCATGCTGGGCACCCATTATTTCAAAAACACACATAAACACCTTACAGATAATACAAAACAATGCACTTCGTATCATTACAGGATGCACTCAAACAACACCAATAGAACACCTGCACACAGAAACAAAAATACTGAAAGTTAGGGAACATTTAGACATGAGGGGAACACAATTCATGGCAGCAGCGACAACTAACCCGCAACACCCTTGCCACTTCATGTACAATCATGCACCGACACCTCGCACCATTAAGGTAACACCAGAGACATTATAACCAAATACTCCATTCCATACCACGCCCCACAGACATCACACAGTACAGAAAACACATACACACACACACACACACCTAACCCACAAAGCACGGACACGACTCGGTCCGAATGCGGTCCTAGGTGCGAAGCCGCCACCCACTAACAGGTCAGAGACCAGCCTGAGCAGATCGGATCGAATTAACTTAGCACGATTCCGATGTGGACATCACCCCAACTTACGGACATATAAATACAGACAAGACAACTCCACAGACGACACCTGCCACCTGTGCCAGGACACACCACAAACAATTGAACACATTATGACAGACTTTACCGCTCTAGCACAATATAGAACACAACACAACATGACTAGTGCGCTGAACCTCTGGTCCACTCCGGAGAGGGCGATCGGTTACCTGCGTGCCGCCGGTTTGCTCGATCAGGGTGGGCTGATTGGCTAACGAACAACAACACACTTCACAGGAAAAGAAAATTGGAGGTGTGAGATCTGCATTGTGGTGTGTATTCCAATGGTCTACTCGCAGAATTCAGGCTTCCTGTCTGGGTTATTTTCATTAAATGTCTGTAAGATATGCGGAGTTGACGGTTTCGAATTTGCACGCCACAGGATTCGGTGGACACTTCACTTACTTTCCCCAGACTCACGAACACAATGTTGTGTGACTAACGCAACTCGTGTTCTTTTCACTCCGCGAGGAGCGTGGCACCCCACGCTGCCCTACAGGCACAGTGCCTTCGGTCAACAAATTTGTACCTGATCGACGATTGTGAGGTTGATTGGTAATGGTGGTCCATATTCGCATTTTCATGTACGTTGCACCCCTCCAACATTTTCAGATTTGCAATCCCACTCGTGTCAGATCGCGCTAATCAAAGGACAGCTTTTTGGCTACACACTGAAAACACATGGCTTCAAACCACGTGTAAACACTGGAAAACAATATGCCTTTGTATGGTAGCATTCTTAAGTATACATCATTTTGAGATACCACACATATTAATGGGAGTGGGGAAGTGAGTGGTAGATAAGGAATAAGGCGAAAAATGTATTTTACTATTTGCGTAAAAACATCTCTTGGAGAAACGCCATATCCAATAAACCAATCACAAAAAGAACCAAGCTGAAGGATAAGCCTATTTTCCAGGAATTCGAAATTATTTTAAGATTTTAAAAAATTTAATTATATTTTCCGATACATTTTTCCACAACAAATTTTTTTTTTTTCCTGAACCGAACATATCTATTTTCGTAGATTAAGACTGAGGTGCATCCACTCCAACATTATATATAACACTAGTAACTAGTAAGTTATTCATTATTACACGCTTTTTAACACGGGTATCGATCAGCACGCTTTTCCAGGAAGAATCTGCGTCTTATTCTCTGTAAGTAAACTTTAGAGATCCTTTTGCAGTTGAAAAGAATGTATACAACAAAGATCAAAATTGAAATACTTGTCGAAAATAATAAAGATGAAAGTGTTTTAACAAACTTTCGAATTTACAAAATCTTGAAAATACTTTTATACAGGGTGTCCCATAAGTCTGGAACCATAGGGTAAAGTCAGTAATTCATGTTTTTCCGTTTATGCAAGTGCCCATGATGTCTTTGAGTAAGGAAGAACGCATCCAGGTAATTCTGCTCGTAGGAAATCGGAGTCAGAGGGAGGTCGCCGAGGAATTTAACAGATTGCATCCGGACCGCGCGCCGATAACACAGCTGTGTCGGCAAACTTGCAGCAAAGTTCAGGAAACGGGATCCATAGGAGATAAATCACGCAGTGGACCTCCGAGGACATCCACCGACGATGACACAGCCGCTACCATCCTCGCTCACTTCACAAAGTCCCCAAAAGTCTCCTTGGGCATTTTATTGCCGTTTTTATCATTTTGCCCTATGGTTCCAGACTTAAGGGACACCCTGTATAATAAATTTTGCACTTTTTTGAAGTTACCAAAATTTTTTGTAAAATTCACAATAGCCTCTTTTGTTTTCAATAATCATTTGTTATTGTACGCTACATATGTAGTGTACAGGGTGGCCCATAAGTCCCAATCGGTTATAATTAAAGCGAAAATACAAAAAGTAAAAAGTTTATAATGAGTTTAGAAATAGTTATTGATTATTTGGATCACCTGAAGACTAAAGCCCCAATGTCACCACCTGAAGACTAGACCCCCAACTTTCTCCATCTGAAGAATAGAGCCCCCATTTTTATAGGCGAAATTAATTTTTATTATTATTAATTTTTTTAATTAGACAAAAACTTGAATTTTAAAAATCTCTATACAGAATATATATACTGTATATGCTGTCTGTCTGTCTGTCTGTCTGCACGGAAAAACGGTCTTCGTGAGAAAAAATATTAAGTAAAAGTTGCTTAAAATTAATCGAAACCTACGGGAAAACTATTGAATGCCCGCTTAGGTCCTTAACGATTGGTTAGGTCGTCATGATATTTTCGTTAAAACTAACGAATATTTTAACGAAAATATCATGACTTAACCTAACCAATCGTCAAGGGCGTACAATTGACTTAACTGGGCATTCAATTAACTTAACCTGATTTATATCCACCTGAAGATCAAAGCCCCTCGTGTACGCCACCTGAAAACCGGAGCTCCGGACCTTTTCCAGTTTGTGTACCGTTTTTCATATAATTTATTTTTGAGAATATTTTTGTTAAAACTAACGAAAATATCACGACTTAACCTAAACCAATTATCAAGAGCGTACAGTTGATCTATTAGTAAATAGTAAATACTATTCCAGAAAACAAACAATGTTATAATTAATAATAGATCAACTGTAGCCCTTGATAGTTGGTTAGGTTAAGTCGTGATATTTTCGTTAGTTTAACAAAAATATTCTCAAAAATAAATTATATGAAAAACGGTACACAAACTGGAAAAGGTCCGGAGCTCCTCCCCACTCAGTCCCATGAGGGGCTCTAGTCTTCAGGTGCTCCGATTATTTAAACAAATTTGTTTAAATTTTTTTTATATATTTTTTTTTTAATTCGCTAGATGGATTTTCGCTTTAATTTTAAATGATGGAATTTATGGGCCACCCTATAGTACTAATCAGATTATACTTAATGATTAATGATGATGATGATAAGTTTTATTTGGGAAAAATATTTATTATTATTTACTGATTAGAGCATTTTCTACAAATTAACGCGATATTAATGCAATTCAACCATAAAATTGTTTATTATCAACAAAACATTTTTGTTACAGACTCTTTAAAACAACAAAATATTTTCTTAATATAATTTTCACTATTAGCAAATACCCACCATAAAACTCGTTTCTTTCATGGATTAAATGTGGGGGGGAGAGTTTTTTCCATGCTTCATCGGATATACTCGGATACACTCATCAAATCCTCTTCTTCGACCAAATAATTACTCCGGGTGATTCTCGAGTAAAAAAAAAAAAAGTAAGTTGCGCGCCAGTAGGGGTCTGCCGACCCCTTAAATTATTAACGTAATTATGAGTCTCTCTCTCTTCCATTTTCTTTAAAAGTTTTCGAATGAGACGAAATCCGAATTTTCGGGAGGAAATTTTTGCTCGAAAATGTCGAAACAAAAGAAGCACGATCGAAAAGCCGATAAATCATCACTTTCTCGAAACCAAAAGTATACAAACATCCAAACTGGGAAAGCGAAATATGATTTCGTGTGTGTATATATATATATATATATATAGTACATATATGTGTGTGTGTGTGTTTCACATGGTCCCAAATTCCATGTTACGAATGATTTCGTCCAATGCGAATATGCATTCCTTTCAATCAATGCATTCCTCTAATCAAAATTTACGTCATCTTTAAGCGCTTTCAGAGTCCTCTTTTCATGTGGCTACAACATAGTTCATACGACCATCACGTATCGCATAAATTCCCCCCCTCCCCTCTTCACCATTGCGCCACTCGAAGACAGTGTTGCTCATCATCGCGCGCAGGAATTTCCCAACACCATCCCCCGAACTTTCCCACTACCCACCCCCGCTTCTCGCCCTCAACTATTCACCCGCATTATTACCAATTTAGTCATTTTCCAACTAGATGTAGTTGTTGGTTAGAAATTTAGTTATATACAATAGAATTTGACACTTAACATTTGACACACTTACAATACTTACGCTTTTTCTCTGTTACCGAAGAGTATATTTGGGAACGATAACAAAACAATTAATTAATTCTTGTTTCATATATTGAGAGTCAAAATGAAAATGACAAAACCATTAATTTGTGTTATGATTTTAAAATATAAATTAAATCTAATGAAATGATCGTCAAACCTTTTTCCTTTTTACTATGACACCATATAGCCCACCTTCGCCCTCACGGTCTCACCCCTCGACCCTCACCCTTTTGAAAATTCGACCCCCCCCCCCCCCCCCCCACACACACACACCTCTACTTTCAATTCCTGGGGAAAATACTGACCGCGCCACCACTGATTTTGCATTTATAAGAATGTATTTTTGAATAAAGAAAGACGCATATTTGTAGTATGAGTTATTAAAAACTTTCTTTGTAACTACCGTAGCTGAGGGGTGAGGTTGTTTGTTAACCTCCTTCGCTACATCTAAAGTCATACAACGGATAGGACCTACAGCTTTACGCGAGATCCCAACCACGGATGGCTACAGAGTCTGAACGCGAAGGACGGTCTTCCATCGAACTACTATCCGACCGAATGTCGCTTAACTTCGCTGATCAAACGGGAAGCGGTGTTACGACAGTGACCACGACGTAGCCCTCAATAGATTACAACATTATATAATTCGTCTCTCCTTATGTTGTTCTTTCTGTGATATAAATTTCAATCCTCTCCACCTATCCCTTATTTGACCTTATTTTTCCTTAAATCCTTACCCTTTCAAAGAACCTAAATCTACAGAAATCTACTTCTTAATCTTAATCTTGTGCATAGCCATTGAGAAATATAGTCCTGGGCTACATTATTCTATTTCGCTTTTCACTGATCATTCCCCCCCCCCAAAAAAAACCCTCTTCTTAACCCCACTCCAATCAAGTCTTGAAATAATTTAATCTTCCACCCTTGTTTGACGAAGTGTATTTTTATAGGCTCAAGAGGTGCGAAGGTCATAAAATAGGTGGACATGAGACTACTTCATCCTCCGCCTCTCGAGACTGTTATATAAAGATCGTTAATTAAAACAACCTTTGTGAGTGTTTTCCCTTCAATGTATTTCGTTAAGCGCCAATTGTTCGTGTTCCGGTAAACAAACCTATAAATAATTTACAACCTAAATTATAACCACTTAATTTGCCTTTACCCTTCATTTTGTAAATATACAGGGTGTCCCATGAGACCGGAATTACGGGACACCCTGTACGTTTTTTAGTTTTGAGAGGAAACTATTCACTTTTAATTAAAAGTCAACAAAGAATCCGAAATTCAAATAATTTGAGTGTCATTCATCTTCATTCAAATTGATTTACCAATTAAAATTACATGACTGACGACAGCGTTTTCGTTCCAACCTGAACTCCGTTCAAATTCATACACCGAGGAATATTCATTTATTTTTGCTGTAGAGTGTACCACGTAACTTCAAGCGAACAACAAATCCTTTAAGCAGCTGCGCGAGTAATGGTTCTGACACTTACCGTGCTTTTCGAAGAGACTAATTCGTCCAGGTATCTACAAACTTGACTCTACCTGCGATATCCTGTACGATTGAGACTAACGAAGATTAGGAAGGAATCCCCATAAAACCGGTGCGAGAAAAGCTCGCATAACATATATATATATATATATATATACATATATATATATATACATTCAACTGCAAAGAACACGCAGTATAAATAACGTAAAGAACGACGCTTGTATAGGAGATATTCCGCGCAAGACGAGAGAGAGAGAACGAAACAAATGAAAAAATGAGGTAACCACCTGGGAATCGAACCCGGGATCTTCCGATTGCCGGTCAGACGCGATACCATTACACCATGGGCCTCACTCTTCCAAATGCCGTAATTCTTCTACATACTCGCAGAAACCAATGCCCCAAGGGGGCACCTCCCGCATGCCGTAACATTATATACATTCAACTGCAAAGAACACGCAGTATAAATAACGTAAAGAACGACGCTTGTATAGGAGATATTCCGCGCAAGACGAGAGAGAGAGAACGAAACAAATGAAAAAATGAGGTAACCACCTGGGAATCGAACCCGGGATCTTCCGATTGCCGGTCAGACGCGATACCATTACACCATGGGCCTCACTCTTCCAAATGCCTCATTTTTTCATTTGTTTCGTTCTCTCTCTCTCGTCTTGCGCGGAATATCTCCTATACAAGCGTCGTTCTTTACGTTATTTATACTGCGTGTTCTTTGCAGTTGAATGTATATAATGTTACGGCATGCGGGAGGTGCCCCCTTGGGGCATTGGTTTCTGCGAGTATGTAGAAGAATTACGGCATTTGGAAGAGTGAGGCCCATGGTGTAATGGTATCGCGTCTGACCGGCAATCGGAAGATCCCGGGTTCGATTCCCAGGTGGTTACCTCATTTTTTCATTTGTTTCGTTCTCTCTCTCTCGTCTTGCGCGGAATATCTCCTATACAAGCGTCGTTCTTTACGTTATATATATATATATATATATATATATGTGTGTGTGTGTGTGTGTGAATTTATATAAGAAATTTGGTCCAAAAATAGAACGTTCTACCAATTCCGGGAACTATTTTCATGTTCAGTCAAGTATCAAACATGAAGGGAGTTTTCCTTCAAAGAACTCAAAGCTGTTCCTTTTGCAGAAGGCAATGAAATCCCTCGATTTACATTCGAAAGAAAAAATTTTAAGAAAGGAAAATACACTAAAACATAGACAATATATATATATATATACAGGGTGTCCCGTAAGTCTGGACCCATAGGGAAAAATAATAAAATCACAAAATAGTCCAAAAATTTATTACATAATCTGTTCAAAGTGTCCGCCGTTGTGTCGCACACATAGTTGAAGACGCAATCTCCACTGCGACAGCACTTTCTGAATCACAGTCGCAGAAATTTCTTGACACGCCTCCACAATGCGTGCTTTAAGGTGGAAAATGTTCTGAAGTTTGACCTCGTACACTTTGGCTTTCAAGTGGCCCCACAAATATAAATCATAATAAAAAATAATAAAAAAAAAATAATAATAAAATAATAATAATAACATAATAAAAAAATATATTATAAATCCCTATGGGTCCAGACTTACGGGACACCCTGTATGTAAAGAACGACGCTTGTAACCGGGTGGTTCTCATTTTTCATTTGTTCGTTCTCCCTCCTCATCTTGTGCGGAACGTTCGACACAAGCGTCGTTCTTTACATTAATTATACTGTGTTGTTTGCAGTTAAAAAAAATAAAAATATATATATATAGTGGTGTAGTGCTGTGGGAACGCGTGGGAACGGCGTTCCCTTACTTTTTTCGGTAGACGGTAGACGGAACGGCGTTCCCTCACTATTTCAAATAAATCCGAACTTACAAATCTCTAACGTCATGAAATTTTAATTCCAACCCCTAGAAGAAATATGAGAAAGAATCATTAACTGCTTCATTTCTTTTAGCTTCGACTGAGGCAATGCTAGCCTATAAAGATCTGGTGAAACAGTCACCACGGCGTACCAGTTGTTAACTTTTTTTCAGTTAATCATTCCAGTTGTCAGCTATTTTTATTGATCGTACTGGATGTCGTATATCTAATGACACTGGAAATACTGCATCTTCAACCTTGGAATATATCCTAATATCCAGTGCATATGACCTCAAAATATCCCTGAAATTGGTCAGATTTCAAAAGATTTCCCGGGGAGCTTACAGTGCCCCCAGACCCCCAGCTGTATGGGCTCGCCGCGCTCGCCATTGTCTCCCCGCATCTGAGTAACACTTTCAAAATACGTTCCCTCACTTCTTTATTTAGCACTACACCACTGTGTGTATGTATATATATATATATATATATATATATATATATATATATATATATATATATATGGGAATGAACTCAGAATGGTCCCCTGAGTTTTTTATGATACACACAGACCGTGCATGGAACAAGGAACTCTTCTGGGATAATTAAATCCACTATAGTCCGAATAAGTAATGGTAAATGACAAATACCATAGTTTTTCTTTTTCATGATGCTAGCCCGACGTGGGCAACGGGTCACTCGCAAAGAGGTCCCATAAATATAGCTTCCCTCACCAGCTATCTGCAAAGCAGACAGGATCCAGCTTTGGGACATGGATCTAGGGTTTCAAAGCTGGATCCTGTCTGCTTTGCAGATAGCTGGTGAGGGAAGCTATATTTATGGGATCTCTTTGCGAGTGACCCGTTGCCCACGTCGGGCTAGCATCATGAAAAAGAAAAACTATGGTATTTGTCATTTACCATTACTTATTCGGACTATAGTGGATTTAATTATCCCAGAAGAGTTCCTTGTTCCATGCACGGTCTGTGTGTATCATATATATATATATATATATATAATGGTGTACACAAAGTCCTTTCCCGATTATAAACTTTAATTACATGAAATCCAAAGAAGACACAGTAATGCTTTATTTTGCATGTTGTTGGATAACACATCAAGTTTATTATTTTTTTCATGAAATCTCAATATGTCAATATGTGCGGCGTTAGTTAAACGACGCACATCCAAGCAAAATTCGAGTTCACGCCATACATTCGCGAGCGTATCTCCCGTGACACTGTTGATGGCTTTGTAAATCCTCGCACGAAGAGTGTCAATGTCAGAAAGAGGAGTATGGTACACATAATCCTTTACATATTCCCACAGGAAGAAGTCCAGGGGCGTGATATCGGGAGATCGTGGAGGTCATGGCACCGGCCCCGTCGTGCTCAATCCATCTTCCGAGAAAAGTGTTGTTCAAGAACTCGCACGCTAACAAACCCCAAAGTCTTGCTGTAAAATGGTGGATGGTTGAAGCTTGAAAGTCTTCCAACTGGGGGGGGGGGGGGGCTACAAAGAACTCGAGTATGTCCAGGTATACTCGTGCAGAAGAATTGGCCTATCACTCTGTCATGCATTAATCCACACCAAACATTGACAAGAAAAAACTTGATGTGTTATGCAACAACATGCAAAACAAAACATTACTGTCTTCTTTGGATTTCATGTAATTAAAGTTTCTAATGAGGAAAGGACTTTCTGTACACCATATATATATATATATATATATATATATATATAGTAGGCCTAGTATTAACTGGCTTGATGTGGCTAATGGAGTAGGCCTACTATAATTAATGAAATGTGATGAATAATTCGAGGTCACCAGCTTGGATTACACCCAAGCAAACAATATTAATAAGGTTAGAAAAATTACCTTGTGGTTTTGTGTTTAATTAAGAAAATAAATCAGTTATTTGTTCACAGCGTTTATCATTTCAATGAAGGTATTTACGATGATTAACAATTATATAACGGCATTTATATTATGCTAAAAATGACTGAGGATTAGCAAATATGGAAATGGTTATACGGATTAATTGTTAAGTAATACACTCATTTAGATAGGCTAATGGTATGCAAAATGGAACACAGTATGAAATATGAAGTCTACTGATAACAGAAATTATGCACGTATGTTTGGTGCACTGAATGGATTACGTAATACACTGCTTTAGGTAGGCTAGAGAGTTATGCATAAATGGAACATAGAAAGATGCTGCAGCCATTTAATGATAGCAAGAATGCATGTACGTTTAGTACTCTCTAAGTGGATTAGGCTGTCAATAATGAAATGCTTAAAAGGATCACTTAAACAAACGGATGCAGAATAAAATGAATTACATGAAAGAACGCAATAACAGGGTGATACACAATTACGGTATTGGAATGCCACTTGGAATAGGCGTACTGCAATTCTAACGAGAAAGTTAGTTTCAACGGTAGTGAAAACACTTTTGGGTATGACTTAACGCGGTTCTGCGATTACACTGTGTAGGTTTCACGAGAAGTGCTTAAGAACGAGGCACAGAGAGCTTACCGACAATGTTGAAATACCTCTGGAGATGAAGAGATACCTGAAGGTTGACCTTGTAGACTGTAGGCCCGAAATGCGGATTACCTCTAGAGATGAAGAGATACTTGAAGGTTGACCTTGTAGACTGTAGGCCAGAGATGAAGTTGACCGTCCTGTATTTCGCGCGTCGAGGATGACCTTGAAGTCGATAGCGGGGCCTATGGTGAACTTGTTGAACGGGCGCCGATCAAATTGAGGTGAAGGATGAGTTAAACCAGGGTCAGAAGGATTTCGCCTCAAGTGTTGATTCGCTTCGTGTAGTGTTGAGATGTTGCTTGAGGGACTGAAGTCGGCTGAAGTCGAACGGCGCTGGGTTTCGAAGGATTGCTTCTGCAGGCGGTCTGTAGGAGGCCTTACTTGACGATAGACCGGAGCCTTGAAGGAACAGCAGGCCGCTTCCCGGCGAAGGCCGGAGAGCCGGTGGCTTGACGAGCGTTCCTGCTGACGAAGGCTGAGAGTGAGACGTGACGAACAAAACGAGAAGTGAAGACTGCTGAGAGAAGAGTGAGTATGGAAAATTTGGGAGTACCGAAATGGAAGACCCACCTAATCTTGGATAAGCCATATTGACATTAAAATAAATAATAATAATAAAAAATAACTCAGAAGGAGAACATGAACTCTTGCTGAGAAAAATTAAATAAACACCAACGAAAAAACAAATATGGGATGAAAAGAAAAAAGATCCCATGGCTAGAAATAGCAACACGGTTTTAAGAAGAAGAAGAAAAAGATCGGGATAAGCAGAATAAGAGGGCGAGAAGCTGAATAAACATAAGCTGATTAAGCATAACAACAGCGACGGAAAAAGCCGGAATAAAAATGTTTTAATGGTGTCAAGAGATAAAATTAATAACAGTTTCAAGGTAAGAAGTTCATAAATTTCCCTTCGGTTATTAAATTTAGGTTAAATAAGCTGACATTTCAGCTGTAATTGTTTAACAAAAGTGTATGGAAGTCCTGTTTATGGACAAATAGTTAGGCTAGTTCATCTTTGGCCTAGGTCTTCCATCTCCAACGTAGCCTAGGTTGTGTTTAGGCTAATCTGGTTGGAGCAGGACCTATATAGTGAGTTTGTTTGTTTGTTTTTTCTGTTTAAGGTGCTTTCAACCCTGCTGGATTATTGACACCATTTTTTTTTTTTTTTGTAGAGAAAGGTGGTGATAGTGAGTGAGGGAGTGTATCATTGGACTCAGCCTTTTATAACCTCTTAAGACGCTAAATTTCGCGGCCTTTTTGAGACACCTACAAGCGTCCTGTTGTTTCTCCGTCCTTGAAAAAACCACGTGTTCTTCGATTCTTGATGATTCCAAGATGTTTGAGAATGGCGGTGAAAAGAATTCCTTTGGCTGTTCTTTGTTTGTTTCTGTCGGTTAATGTCTGTTCACTATATATATATATGTGTGTGTGTGTGTGTGTGTGTGTGTTGTTAACTAAAACCTTTGCATGTAAATTTAGGTGAGAAGTCCTCCTTTTCATCAATTCATCTAAAACAATTTTGGACGTGATTCTTAAACACGTTTTCACACATTTGAAGTTTAAATCGAAAATCAAAGGAATTTTACCCTTTGCTCACAAAAAAAAATGAGAGAGAGAGAGAGGAAATCTCTTCAAACACATCTTTCATTTGTGACATGAAAGGAAGAAATGAAGGTCATTTTTCGTTTTGAAAGAATCTTGAATCTTTCTTTACAATATTTTTCATTATTCATTTTCATTATTTTCATGTTGTCAAAATGGCGTTCCATTTTCTCCACTTTTGAGACTTTCGTTAGAGAAACGACCACATTGCTTTGACACCGCGCGCCGTTACCGGGTTGTTGCATGGGAAATAATGATTCGTGAATGCGGGTTCGAACCTCTTTTGATTTCCTCTTTCAAATTCATTTCCTCGCGAGTCATTATTAAAATAGTTTCACGAAAGCGTTTGGAAAAAGTTTAAATTTCAATTTGTGTTGCTTCGACCTCGAATGAAGATTAAAACCATTGTGAAAGAAACCCATAGGGTAGCGTGTGGGTTTCCATCGCAGATACGATATTTTCCCTCTGTCTCCACGGCGGTTTAATTACGATAATCTGATTAATTACAATTAAGTCTTTGGTTTAATTAAGGAAAACCTTGAAAGAAAATTAAAAATTGGTCACTGGAGCGAAATTAATTCATTTTTACCCGACAAATTTCAGGCAATTGCATGCAAACAGGTAAAGAGAAATGTATAAAATAGTTGCCTTGTTTTGTGGGAAATATACGAGGACGGGTTCTCTCTCTCTCTCTCTCTCTCTCTCCTCTCTCTCTCTCTCTCTCTCTCTCTCTCTCTAAAAGGTTTTCAAAGAAGTGAAATGGAAGCCATCCTTTGAGAGAAACCACAAATAACCGTTTTCCGATTGATCGAAGAATAATGAAAATTTATCAGGTCAAAAGAGGTTAATACTGACCTGACCTCTCGAGGTTTTTTTATGGTATGATGAGATTTATGTAAATGAGTTTTGGAAAAGAATTATGTTTTTTTGAATAGGATTATAAAGGATTTATTTGTGGTTTGGTTTGAAGCGAGGTTGAATTTGTAATGAGGTCAAAAGTTGGTTTGAATTTATTTTGTTGGTTTTACTACATTTAATACATTTTTAATACATTTTTAATACATTTTTAATAAATTTTTAATACATTTTTATACAAACATATTTTACATAAGATTTTGTTTTGGATATATAATACTTAATGAGGGGGAGGGGGGTTATGAGGTCGAAAATAGAATACAGATGAAAGTCGTATTCCTCCATATTCTTCTTTACACACCACACACACCACACACACACACACACACATATATATATATATATATATATATATATATATATATA
This sequence comes from Bathynomus jamesi, assembly GCA_023014485.1. Classification (NCBI taxonomy): domain Eukaryota; kingdom Metazoa; phylum Arthropoda; class Malacostraca; order Isopoda; family Cirolanidae; genus Bathynomus; species Bathynomus jamesi. The sequence continues at coordinate 50,439 of JAJOZX010014150.1, read as the reverse complement.
TATATTTTTTTTTTTCCCTCAATAAGTATTGTACAGGGTGTACATAAAGTCAGGATCTATTTTTGTGAAGCACTTGGAAATTATATGGAATTCAATCATAAAATGATAAAGTGATAACATTTATTAAATAATTAAGAGTAGGATTCGACGTGACGCCCATCAGTATCCCTGCACAGCTCAAATCGTTCCGCAGCATTTCTAAACACATTCTGGAGCATTTGCGGGTTTATGTTATCTGCAGCAGTTCGTATACGTGTACGTAAGTTTTCAAGACTCGTAATCTTCGTCTGATAGACGTGCGACTCGATAAAGCCCCATGCAAAGAAATCTAAAGGGGTTAAATCTGGTCATCTCGCAACACAAGGTCTGTTGCTTCCGCGTCCGATCCAGCGATTTGGAAAACGTCCATTTAGATAATCCTGAACAATTTTGGCATAGTGACAAGGAGCACCATCATGTTGATTCTAAGGGGATAGGATTCTTGTCATAACATGACGTAATGAGAATCTATAAATAGATCCACAAATTGTTTAAACTTCATTCAATACAATTTAAACATCTTTCTTCTACTACTTCTTTCACTACCTTTCTCTAAAAAAAAAAAAAAAAAAATGGTGTCAATAATCCAGCAGGGTTGAAAGCACCTTAAACAGAAAAAACAACATTCTCTTCATTGGAATTGCATCGGAGTGACGTGTATTATTTACTTGTCAAGATGTATCGAAGAAGGAAGTTTGTTCCTCGAAAAAGGAAGTATGTTCCTCGAAGGAAAGTTAAATGGCGTTCAAAGGAGAAGATATTTACAGCTTCAATGAAATTTGTTTATTTGTCTAAAAATACTTTTGATGTTAATGCAGATGGGTTTTATACCTTGTGTTTGGATCTTTTAACTAATGAGTCTAAATCTACCATTTTAAAATTTAATTATTATCAAATAACAGGTGTATCATTTCATAGTATTCCAGAACTGAATATGTCTGGATATGTGATTAATTATGAAGATTCATTAGGTCGTAAGAAGGGGAGTAGGGAAAGGATAGAGGGACCTAATGTAGGGATATCACCATCTCCATATTTAATTGTTCCACATTGTGTTTTGTCTGAACCTAATCTTGACTCCTCTCATAGTGCAGAGCAAGTAATGCATCATCCAAGAACAAAGTGGTTCTCACCTTTTAAAGAGTTTAGAATGTATCGTAGATTGAAACAAGTATGTGAATTAGGTGAACAAGTCACTGCTCAATTCCCTCATAGTTTAATTAAGATATCTACAAATGATTTATCTAAACCATTAGGTCGTATTTATGTTGGTAAATATACACCTGACGGATCTCAAAAAAATGAGTATGCATTTACATATGTTAATCGAATTGTATTTTATGTTAAGCTGTATGGTATAAAACAATAAAGAAATAAAACAACCAAAAATTTAATTTTCCCAACGAGACACAATTCGGCTCTAGTATTACCGGGCCGAATTTGTGTCGTGTGTCTGGTGGTGGGATAGATAAATTTGATGACGTCATATTGTGTGGATGACTCATCGTACAGAATTAGAGTGCAGGACTCACAAACAAAGTAATATGATATATCTCTCGTACAAAAATAGAGTTTAGGACGCAGTAACAAAGTAATGTGATATGTCTCATGCAAAGAATTTAATTTCAATAATCCATTTCTTTAGACCATGTAGCCATTAATTAGACCATGTAGCCACTATTGATTACGGGTGCGAAGCAAAGTTGGACATTAAAAGTTTGAAAGCAGAGTCAAGTATCCATGCACAGTTCGTATACGTGTACGTAAGTTTTCAAGACTCGTAATCTTCGTCTGATAGACGTGCGACTCGATAAAGCCCCATGCAAAGAAATCTAAAGGGGTTAAATCTGGTCATCTCGCAACACAAGGTCTGTTGCTTCCGCGTCCGATCCAGCGATTTGGAAAACGTCCATTTAGATAATCCTGAACAATTTTGGCATAGTGACAAGGAGCACCATCATGTTGATAGACGACGGTACTAACAATCCTATCCCCAATCAGCTGAGGTTCAAGGAATTGCTGCAACATGTCCAGATAAATAAGCCCCGTAACTGTAGCTTCAGCAAAGAAAAAAGGACCATAAACCTTAGATTTTGTTAAACCCATCCAGACATTAACTTTAGGTGAGTCTCTTTCCCAATTTTGGACGAAATCATTCGGTCTTTCATTTGCCCAAATTCGACAGTTATGGCGATTTACTTTTTCACACGTATGGAAAGTGGCTTCATCACTAAAGAGAATGTTGTCCATTAAATTATCACTCCAGATTTGTTCTACGAGATCAGCACACACAGCACTTCGTCGAGGGAAATCTTCCTCATGTAAATCATGTAAAACCTGCAAATGATAGCTTTTCTTCTGCAAATTAACTTTCAGAATTTTGTGCAAAGATGATGTCGGGAGGCCGAGTCTGTGTGATGCAGCACGAACGGACGTACGTGGCTCCTCAGTGATAATTCCGCGTACTGCATTCACGGTAAGATCTGACATACACGGTCGTCCTGATCTTGCTTCATCATTTACAGATCCCGTTCGTTTAAATTTGTTCACCAATTTTCGTATTGTTTTGTCTATTGGCCCCGGCTTATGAAATCTCCTTCTAAACTTCTCTCTGATGTCATTGTATTTCTTTCCCTCGATTCGCCAAATTACTATTGCCACACGCTTTTCTGTATTCATTCTAAGGGCTTCTGAAAAGAAAAATAGAAAAAAATAATTATTTCACAAAAATAGATCCTGACTTTATGTACACCCTGTATATTAACCAGAATAGAAGCATACATGAAATGTGCCTATATTTATATGTAATAATAAAATGTTTTAAATTTAGTAAAATCTACAAAAAATAAATCTACATTCGAACCATCTTTTAATGTAAGCGTATAGCCTACCTCCTGTTCTTTATAAAGAGAACAAACGCCCTTTCAAATAGATGAAATCCAAGCCATTGAGGGGATGAGGGGTTTTACTCGGAACCCGAAAAGTTCACCAAAACCTTTACAGTCATTGTTAAAAACACTCATGGCGCTAACATGCAGTACCATAGAGGGTAAACGCGTTTTCTGTATAATGAATCTTATTGTGACAAAGCGAAGGGATTCACCTATGATTTTAAACATCGCTAACCTTATGTTCATTAGCTCAAATGGGTCACCAACGTCGCGGTTTAACCGGAGAAAATATGTTAGAATTTTGCTTGAAAAGCCACACCTCATCTATTAATACAAAAACTGGAAAAGGAACTGAGGATGACGAACCGGAAAAAAAATTAAAATGAAACGCCTGGACCTTTTTTGTTTTTGTTTTTTAAATAAAGTAACGAAGAATGAGGAATATTATATAGGCCTACTTTTTGTAATAAAATTTAACGGACCCTAAAATTATTGTTTTTATGGAAAAAATACTAAAACAAAAATAGGAATAGAGTTAATTTATAATTTACGTAGTGGGCACTGGGCATTGGACATTTGGGTACCCTCTTTTCGCCCGCGCTAGTACTCTCTATCGTGTGCTTAGCGTGTCTACGTCACAAAAACTGTGCTAGGTACGCTATGAGGATAGAGTACTTGGACTGTAAACCTCTGTGTTGTTTTTTACGTCTGTGTAAGTACTAAGAAGAGTCCCCTTCCCACGTAACAGCACTATTGTTGAAACTTGCAAATGCTTCATTGAAATCTGTTGAAAAGTCATTTGATTTTTATAAATAAATTAAAACAAAACGAAGAGAAGTAGAAAATACATTCAACGGAGAGAGAGAGAGAGAGTTACAAGGAGTTACAAGGACAAGAGGAAGCCTCAAAGACCTTTCGGTCCACTCTGGGAGGTTCCTGTTATAAAACAAGTTTATTTTTCTTTCAACTATCCTAGCAGAAGTAGAAAACTGGATAGAAAAGTAGAAGGCTCTCTCCCCACCCTCCGCTCCCTCCCTGCCAGAGGCAGGTACGGAAAAAGGTTGAAGAAAATACCTTGACCCTGGAAAAGTAGCCAAGGAAATTTTACAGGAAAGTGGAGAATATATAAATAGCTCTATATTTAGCTTGCTCACAGAGACACCGTGCAAGCGAACTCCTGCAGAGTTTTCTGAGGTTTTAATCTTAAACTATGTGTGTGTTCAGTACTTTGTCTAGCCTATTTTTAAACACATTTACACTTTGACTGGAAACAACCTCTGAGGGAAGTTGGTTCCAGATATTAACTATTTTATAGGAAAAGAAATTTCCGCAGACAAAGCTCCTAAATGTCTTTAGTTCCAGTTTAAACCCATTATTTCTTGTCGGATTGGCATTAAGTGAGAATAAGTTTCTGTAATCTACCCTGTCTATTCCTTTGAGCATCTTGAAGACTTGAATAAGCTGACCCCGCAACCTCCTCGTCTCTAAGCTAAACAGATTTAGGCGCTCCAATCTCCGTTGGTAGCTTTGCATTCTCACTGAAGGGATCAATTTTGTAGCCCTTGCTTGTACTCTTTCTAACCTTTCTATGTCCTTCCTGAGGGATGGAGACCAAAACTGCGCATAGTATTCCAGTTGAGGTCTGACTAGAGAATTATAAAGACACATTACAGTCTCCTTGTTCCGAAACTGGAACTGTCTTTTAATATAACCTAATAATTTTAAGGCCCTCTTTTCGACTTCTGCACATTGCTTCGACGGTTTCAGATCGTTGCTGATATAGACTCCAAGTCTGTCTCTAGATCGGTCTCAGTCAAGTTCCTTCCCAGAGAGAAGTAATCGGTCTTCGGGTTTTATAACCTATGTGCATTACCTTACATTTGTCCAAGTTGAATGGCATCTGCCAAGTAGCAGACCATTCGCCCAACCTGTCAAGATCGCTCTGAAGCGTTCTTACGCCCTCCTCAGTACCTACACTACTTCCTAATTTCGTATCGTCTGCAAATTTGGAGATTGCACTTAGAAGCCCGGTCTATATCGTTAATATAGTCATAAAAGTAAAGGACCCAGAACGGAACCCTGTGGGACACCACTGGTGACGGGCGCCCACTCCGAAGCCACTCCATTTATTACCACTCTCTGCTTTCTATCTTTTAACCAATCCTCAATCCAGTTGGAAACGAGCCGGTGATTCCTAGTCCTTTGACTTTAGCTATCAATCTAGCGTGAGGGACTTTGTCAAAGGCTTTTTGAAAGTCGAGATACACTATATCTATTGCCCTACTTGCATCGTACAGTGTATGCTTATTATGGAAAAACTCTAACAGGTTTGTCAGACAGAATCTATGTCGCCTAAATCCATGTTGAGATAAAAAATTAGATTGTTAGATTCAAGGTGATACACAATACGTTTTGTAATGATGGATTCCAACAGTTTGCCGACAACTGATGTTAAACGATCGGGCGATAATTACAAGGATTTTCCCTATCACCCTTTTTAAAGATAGGTGTTACATTTGCTAACTTCCAGTCGGTTGGAACTTTCCCTAACTCGATTGATTGTTTAAATATGGTTACTAAGTCGTCAACAACATTGTGGCTAACCTCTTTTAATACCCTTGGAAGAAATAAGTCGGGGCCAGGTGATTTGTATTTGTTCATCTTATCAATTAATTGCTGTACCTCATTTCTCGTAAAACTTATGGTCTCTACGGGATGGTCACCGTCATATGTAATCCGAGGACTTGGCACTTCTATTTTCTCTTCCTCCGTGAAGACTGTAACGAAGAACTCGTTTAACATATTAGCTATATCTTTATCACCGAATTTCAGTACGCCATTTCTATCTTTTAAGGGGCCTACAGAATTTTTAATTGGCTTTCTGCTATTAACATGGGCAAAAAATTCTTTAGGGTTAACTTCACAGAGTGAGGCAACTCTAGCTTCTTCTTCACGTTTGGCTGATCTAATTAAGGACTTAACCCTCCTACGTAGGTTTATATATTTTTCTGAATTAGTCTGGTTGAAATGCGACTTAAGTAGTTTGTAGGCTCTATTTCTTCCCATAATAGCACTGCTAATTTCGTTGTTAAACCATTTCTGTGACTTGTTGACAAGGAGACCATTTTAGTGGGTATAAAAGTGTTCTGTAATATTCTAAATGATCCCTATATGAGCTCCAGGTGACATTGACATCCTCACTTATTAGAACTTCAAGTGTCTAAACTACTTCGGAAGCTTTCAAAATTTGCTCTCGAGAAATCCAGTCTTTCACGAGTCTTTTCGCGTGTATTAACTGGAACCCTGAGGTCAAACCTAATCAAATTATGATCGCTGTTACTTAAATTTTCACCAATAGTCAGGTTAGAGACTAGGTCATCTTCGTTCGTGAATACGAGGTCTAGTTTATTATTACCCCTAGTAGGCCCGTCAACCCATTGACTTAATAAGTTATCATCGGCAAATTCCAACAGTCTTGAGCCCTCAGCATCAGCTGTTTTGTTTTCCTAATTTACATTACCACAATTAAAATCACCAAAAATCACACTGATCTTATTATTTACTATTCTGCTTAATTTGTTATACAAGTTTATATCCTTATCAACGGGGTAGTGAGGTGGTCTATATACTAGAAGTAGCTGCACTACTTTATTATTATAGGTTTAGATCAATTCCCAACATTTCATGAGCAGATACGATATTACTGTTTACCGGGTGCAGGGAGTCCCGAGCATACAAAAGTACACCGCCGCCTTCCCTTCCGTTCCTGTCTTTGTGAAACATTTTGTAACCTACCATTTCAAATTCTCCTACAAAATCCCTTGATTCAGAATGAATCCAGGATTCCGTTATTCCGATGATATCAAAGTTCTCAGTTTTGACTAGCGCTATAAATTCCATTAGTTTGTTTCTAATTGAGAGAGAGAGAGAGAGAGAGAGAGAGAGAGAGAGAGAGAGAGAGAGAGAGGAATCTATAATCGATTTTAATTTTTTCCTTTTTCGCTTCAGAAGATCAGATTAACTTAGTCCTCATTTTCCGGCGATAAAAGAAAATGAAAATGAAATGAGTGAAATGACTTTCTAATCTCGTTTGAAGCTTATACGACTCAATTAGCACTCATTTTCACTCATTTCTAAATCATGTTCGAGATCAACACGAAGTAAACATGTTTTGTCAATTTAAGACGGTCCTTATTTCATTATCATTTTTAATTAATTAAAAACATCGCGAGAGTTTAAGGTTAACAAATATATACGTCCACTCGAGATTAGTACAAGCTAATATTATGCCCTAAGAATCGATTGTGATACGATATTAGCGAAGGAGTAGGCCTACTTAAAACTTATAAAATAGTCCTTCTCACTCGCAATAGTGTCCACAGAGGGTATATCAATACCCAGAATTAAGGAGAAGAAAGAACAGTAAACGTTGCTTAGTTCTGCTAGTAAAATGGGTATGCATAGCAGGGTTGGCACTAGTGGGCCCAGCCCGAAAAAAACCACCCGGGTTTTTAAAAAAAAAAACCACTTGAAAAAACCCACTATTTTACCCACTTGTGGGTTTTTTCATGAAACTTAAGAAGTGCATATGCAATTATTTTTAAAAATTGTCATATAGGCGCCTATAATGATTTTACATGCAAAGCAAGCAAACATGAGTCAACAAATAGACCTACAGGTGTAACTCTTTGGGTGAGGTAGCAGGTTATAGAGTGTAGACATCAGCCAATCAGGGTGTTATACATCCTGATTCTTCTGTCAACTGCATCTTCAAGGAATTTTCTACTTCTTCATGGATTGTATTTAAAAGTGGACCAGACAAATTTCGACGGGAAGGTGGAGTGTAGTCTGGTCTTAGTCTCTATCATTTCAATAAAATACTTAGACTCTGCACATAGAAATGGAATATTATTTGCATAAAAGAATTTGGCTATTTTGTTATCAATGACATTTTTCTGCAAAGTTGTTGTTGTCATGCCAAAATCGCTTACTTTCTTTTGAATTTTTCTTTTTTTCATCTGTAATTGTGTCAGTGGTGGTGAGGATGAGTGGATCATCTGAGAGGTCTATGTCATGGCAGTATGAAGATGATGTACTGGCAGTATTGTCAGTCTTTTCTTGATTCCATGTGTTTCAAACATTTCATTAAATGCATTTTTATTCGCTCTATTTTATTACTTATTTCATTACTGCAATGTTTGCATCTAACTTTACTAGTCCCATCAATAATATTGACTTCACTCCATTCATGCCCTGATTTTCTTCCTGATCCAAAGGTCTTTGCATTATTTAATGCAGTTATAACTTCAAACAGACTAATTCTGTAGGCTAGCAGTAAAGATAAATATGCTGTTGCCAGTTTGTTTTATTTAACTGTGAAATAAAAGAAAAAATATTCAGTAATATGAATTAAATAGATATAACTAGCTGAATTAAGTTCCCTTTGGGAGCTGTAATTCATCTACTTCCAGCAGAAGACACAGGGGCCTGTCTTCCATAGGAAGTATAGCCTAACAAATAGGATAATTTACCACACCAAATTTAGTTCAAATTGGTCCATATTTTCCAAATTTTGTTGTGAAGCTCAATCTGAGAAAATAATAACTTTTTATGCTTAATTGCCTGGAAGGCAACCTTTTTGCTAAAAACAAGACAAATGTTATATTAATAGTGTACGGTACAGTACAGTATTATTATAAAAATAAGAATAGGTAGGTCTAATATGAACTACCATATGGACATATGAAAAAAACCAATTTTACCCGGGTTTTTTCGGGTTTTAGGTGAAAAAACCCGAAAAAACCCACCTGGGGTGGGCTTTTTTAAAAAAAGTGGGTTTCTTGACAACCCTGATGCATAGTATTAACCAGGAGTGTAGCCTTACAGTCGGTTCAAAAAGGCCTGCGTGAAACACCACTTTACGCCATTTGTAGATTTACACCATTTTATATTTAAAAAAAAAATTACAACGGATGCCGACAGCAGAACCACCGACACCTTCTCGAAGGATGAAAGGGAAAACGATCTTTACCTCCAGCGAGGCTACACGACTACACCACTCACCGACTGACTGTACATAAATACTGTCAGTAAAGCCCAACATGAAGATGAATGAGGAATATTAAGCTATTTTAATTAGGCTTTCACGGAAGTCAAACAAAATGGCTATATCGTTGCGTCTTTTCGAGTACGAAAATTCAATATTATCTTCATTCAAAATTGATTTCTGAATCAGGAGGGAACTGACACCAATTATGTCACTCTTCGTTTGGAATTAAATTGAATCCGATTCTCTGAATGAAAAGAAATTTTTAAATAATTCTCCCGAAATTTTAGAACGATTTGTCTTCCGTGAAAGAGGGAAAGTGAGGGATGTTATAAGAGGGTGAGGGGAGAGTATGAGGGTGGGAAAGGGCAAAAAGTTTTAAATGGGGTGTAAATGAAATTAGAGAATAGTAAAGAATAACGAAAGAAAAGTGAGGAATTGAGTGATAAATTATTCTTGTCTTTCTTTACGAGTTTTTCAGTGGATTTATTATATATTTAATATGAAAAAGAAGGCCTTTCTCGAGGATTCTCCACTGAAAGAATGATGATATTTTCACATCATTCTTGATTAATTTTGCTTAATCGCTATTATTTTACTTAGTTTACAAAAACAAAAGTTTATCTCAATAATTTCTCTTATATATTTTTTTCTAATTTTGATTCCAAGAGTTTATAATTTTTTCCCCTACCCTCCCCCTCCCCAGCCCCCTCCAATAAATAACGTTGTTGATATTTATTATTTTATGAAACTCATTTTAAAATCTAATTATTTGTAGGCCTAAACAATATCTTATTTCAACGTCCCAAATTATTCAACCAACCAAAAATAAATGGCACTCGAACACTTTCAAATTACTTGTTTATGTTAATTAGGTTAACTGACTGCCCGGTTAGGTCAACTGTATGGCCTTGATGATTGTTTAAGTTGAGATATTTTCGTTAGTTTAAACAAAATATCACGACTTAACCTAACCAATCGTCAAGGACGTACAGATGACGTAAATGGTTGGTTGAATAATTTGGGACGCCAAAATAGGATATTGCCGTAGGCCTATTTTATGTTATATCTCGCAGGAATAAAATTGGAGCGATTGAAGAATAGGGACCCCAGCCTTCTTTAGTTAGGCTTATAAGGCTAACTAACGAAAATATCACGACCTAACCTAACCAATCGTTAGGTTAACTGTACGCCCTTGACGATTGGTTAGGTTAGGTCATGATATTTTCGTTAGTTAGCCTTATAAAGCTAACTAAAAAAGGCTGGGGTCCCTATTCTTCAATAGTCCCCGAGCGACCCTCCCTGCCCCTATTTTGAAACCCTAAAGATCCACTATTGTTCAATAATGGCCTGTTGCATCGCCTTGGGCCCAGGATTTTCATCTCTGTTGTATAGAAGAGGCCTATTTTTCAAAAATTCTTTGAAAACAGAGCAATGCGAAATGCGTTCCAATATTTTGGGTAGCTGCCTGAAGTACTGTATATCTGGTGCTGTAATCAGAAATTAAGTACGAGGCAAAATTCAACACTTACCTTCATATAAGTGACGAAGTTGGACGCTCTTTTGTTTTTGCAAAATTGACCTGATATTGCGAGCATTGTTAATACTGTATTGGGTATTATGGTGTCTAGGCTTGGACTCTGTCAAAAGGGAGCAGTATTTACAGTTCGCGTCATATACACGCTTTGTTGAATCCGACATATAAAAATGTTCGAACATTGTACGCCTTGATTGTGACATGTTGGGTAGGAATGTTTTCTGATCAACAATTCACAATATTTAAAAAAAAAAGTGCACAGATTTATCACCACTACATACACACAGGCATAACTTTTGTACTGAAGCCTAATAAGGCACTAATTAAGCATTCTTCATATGGTAACGTCTGGATTTGATTTTTCATATTGTTTCGTACGCTTAGACTCTTGTCTGAGCGTAATAAATCATTTCAATTCGTCCTTGATAATCCATGGCGCGAAAAGAGTTCTATCAAAGCCTATATATATCTAGTCAAACTACGCTTGTACAAAATTTTATATACGTTTGTTAAATTGAGAAAAAGTCAGTAGGCCAATAAATTTATAAAAATAACACGTCCATAAAAATTTTTGAACTTCACATCCAAAGCCAATGAGACAATTTTAGTAGGTGGGTTAAAATAGTTTTTTTATTTGTATCTGATCACTAGGGCAGTCAAAAGTTGACCGAAAAAATTAAGAAAGTTGACCTTACGAATTGAAAAAATTGACTTATAAAGTTGCCTTTACTTTCAATAATAAAAACGATACTTTAATTACTTATTCTTGCTCTTCTACATCAGTTGACCGATTGTGGTAAATTATGAAGTATTTGCCGACATTTTCTGGCAAAAAATTGCGATACTTACTTACTTAATTTATTAAGCATGGAGAAAGATCTCTCTACAGCGGCAGTTGTTGGTTGACATTGCAAAAGCTGACCATAAACTGTTGGTGAGATTTCAGGTCTACTGAGGTTAATTATTTCACAAATACATTTGTCTTGAGTCTTGTTTCAATGTATTGTTTGACTGAACACATATCTTCGCCAAGGTTGATAGAAGAAATGGTTTCATATGCCTCTCTAATGGTGCAATCAGATGCTTCATCCTAGTCACTAAGCTAGCAATCAAACTATAATTCATTTTGATTGACATTAGTTGCTTTGGCAGTTTTTCATTAGCAACACTCTCTTTAGCCTTCTGAACAATGATTCCTTCATCTTCAAAATTTCCACAATTGTCTTCACATTTGGAAAATTGTCTGCATAATAAAAAGCAGCGTTCAGCCAGCTTGCCCAACGTGTTACAATCGGTTCTGGAGGAGTTCCTATTTCAGCAAACAATTCCTTCCTTCTTTTGTTTTTAAGAGTAGAAGCCTTGACACATGCAATTAAAGTGTCAACATCACTATAAAATGCTCTTATTTGCATCGCACAATTATGTAACAGATGCGCAAGACACGTTACATGGAAAAGTCTTGGAAAAAGTTGCTTGAGTGTCGCTCCAGCTGACACCATGTAACGAGCTGCATCAGACAGAAGTAAACAGAAATTTTCTCTTGGTATCTCGAATTCTTTTACAGTATCGTCAATCTTGTGTATGACAGTTCGTGCATTAACATTTCCAAGAAGAACATCGCACCTGATTAATATGTTTTTGGGAACATCAATAGATCCAGCAAGTATGTTCAAATATTTTGAGCCCTTACTTCACTTTCATCAACAATTAGGAAAACTAATTTACCTCTAGCAAATGTTTTATTCTACTTAACTCGCTTTCTGCCTGTTTCATTGCTATTGATCTGCAAGTTGACACGCAAGGCACTGCTACACCTAATTCAGAGAACAATGTTTCACATGAGGGTTGCTCAACTTATGAAGAGGTATGTTGGCTGACAGAAATGTAGTCACAAGTTTTTCCGAAAAATCTGAAGACTTGTACTTTAAAAGGGTTTGCGTCTTTTCATTTCCCTCATTTTGGTCTATACACGCTGGTGCTTTTGGGTAGGCGATGTTTATCCACAAAAAAGGATTTGTCATGCTTGACCACAACACAACAAATCTGACAGTATAGCTCATTTTTTCCTGAACAAATGAATTCATTAGGATATTTTGCAATTATAGCGCGCACTTTAGCAATAGAACTAACTGCAACTTTTGGCATTTTAAATATCTGAAATCAAAGAAATCGAAATCAGTGAATCACAAATCAGAAAAAATCACAATCAAAAATGGTAACCAGTAACCACAATACATACAACACAACCACATCCAAAACCAGAACGGACATAACTGAATAAGACAAATACGAGCAGCGAAGTTGCCAGTTAACCAAAAAGATGCCAATTTTTAGTTATTTTAATTATTTATTCCAAAAAATTGACTTTATTTACCTCATTGCTATTTTTTGACCTAACAGGTAAAAGTTGACTTTTGGTTGACCTATTAACTTTGGTAATATACCCCTACAGGTGTTTTTATTGCATTTTCAGTCGTTTCAGCGAAAAGTGCCCATAGGAAACAATTTGACTTTATTGACTTTTGACCGCCCTACTGATCACAAATAACAAACCAAATCAAATGTATATGTTTATGCATATAATACTCATATTCTCATATATATGCTCTAATTTTATTTTAGTAGGTGGGTGAAATGCCCACCCCCTGGGCAACATAAATATACACAAAGTTTCGGACACACCAAATTTCGGTGATCCGCTCATCTCTTACTTTGACGTAATCAGGATGACTCTTACATCCAGGTTAGGTTACACTAGGTTAGCTGGTCGTTTTAGGTTGGTAAGCTATTTTTCACGTCACTAACGTTTTCCAGTCAGGATCCATAAAAGTGGTGTCCCCCAAAATAATATATATATATATATATATATAGATATATATATAATATATTACCTTATCTTATGTTGTTTCGTGCGTTGGTCTCTTCACACGGAGGTCAAGCTGGTGGCCCCGCCTCTAGATCTGGCTTGGTGGAGGAGCGAGTTGCTTTCTTGCGCTCTCCATCGTACATAGCCAGGCACGTCCAGCTCATCTGGTACCGTCCTGAGCCAGGCATCCAGTCTTCTCTTGAAGACTTCAACATTGACTCCCGTTACGTTTCTGAGGTCCTTTGGAAACTGGTTGAAAAGTCTTGGCCCCCTGACAACCGAGCTATTTTCCTTCAGAGTTGAGGAGGTCCCTTGTGGGACCCTTATTTTGAGAACACTACACATTCTGCCTTTCCTATTTTCCAGTGTTGTTTGAATGGTAATTGGGTTTAGTTTTAGGTTTAGCACCAGTTTTTCGATCATTTTCCATATGTAGATTATGGTGTACCTCTCTTCTTCTTCTTTCCAGGGAGTACAGATTTAGTTTACGTAGTCTTTCCCAGTAGTTGAGTTCTTTGCAGGCATCAAGCTTGGCTGTGAAATGCTTTTGCGTTTCTTCTAGTTTATTAGTTTCTTCCTTTTTATATGGGGACGTCAAAACTGAACAGTATTCAAGTTTTGGTATAATCAATGTTTTTAGCAGGGGAATCATTACTGTCCTGTCCCTTCTCTTGAACGTTCTTAGTACCTGTCCGGCGACTCTTTTTGCTTTATTTATCGCTACCTGATTTTGTGTTTCAAATTTCGCATCATCTGTCATTATTCTCCCGTGATCGATCGCTTTCGTGCTTCTCTAAATTTCCTGTTTATCTGGAGCATAATATGCAGTCTGTTTAAGTTCTTCTCTTCTACCATATCTCAAGAGCTGAAATTTCTCGGTGTTAAATGACATGTTGTTGTCTTCTGACCATTTGTATAGTTTGTTCGTGTCCCTCTCCAAGGCCTCCACGTCATGTACATCGCTGATTTTTCTGCTGATCTCTGTATCGTCTGCAAAGGATGTTACTATACTGTTGCTGTTTACTCCGCTGTCTATGTCTGTTAGCATGATAATGAACAGGAGTGGGGCCAGTACTGTCCCTTGTGGTAATGAGCTGCGTACTTCCGATTCTGATGATGATATACCTTGAATTTTGACGACCTGCAGACGTTCTCTGAGGAAGTTGTAGATCTATTTTCCCACTTTGCCTGTTATTCCCATATATTTAATTTTATGTGGTGCTATTATACCATGGTCACATTTGTCGAAAGCTTTAGCAAAATCTGTGTATATAACATCGCAGTTGCCATTGCCTTCCAATACATCTAGGATATTGTTGTAGTGTTCTATTAGTTGTGATAGGCATGATCTACCGGATCGGAATCCATGCTGATTTTCGTTGAATCTTTCCCGTGTCTCCAGGAAATCATAAATTTTCTCTCTAACTATTCTTTCAAATACTTTGGTGAGGTGGGACGTCAATGAGACTGGTCTATAGTTCTTTGCTTGAGATCTGTCCCCTCCTTTATATAGAGAGACAATGTTTGCTCTTTTCAAGATGCTTGGTATTTCCACAGTGTCTAGGGATCTTCTCCATATCCAGTATAAAGGTGTAGCTATTTCATTTTTACAGTTTTTAATCAATAATGCGTTCCAATTGTTTGGACCTGCAGCTGAATGTGGTTTCATTTGTCCTATTGCTCTCGCTACATCTTCTAGGGTAAAATCAAAGTCTGTTATATACTCTTCTTGCAATTCCTCTTCAAAGAATGCATAAATTTATGTCAGGTATCGCTTTGTCACTGAAAACTGATTCATATTGAGCTCTCAATGTATCAGATATTTCTTTTGGATCGTCGGTTAGTTCATTATTTCTCTTCCTTAAGGGCCCAATAGCGGCGCGCGTTTTTGTTTTCCTTTTTGCATAGCTATAGAAGTATTTTGGATTTTCCTTTATTGCTTCTATCGCCTTTTCCTCTTCCCTCTCTGTGTGGTCCTTAATCAAGGCTTGTATTTCCCTATCGATACCCACCAGTTTTTCTTTTATTGCTTTCCTGTCATTATCTCCGTAGTTGCCTAACTTCGCCTCCACTCTTTCTTTTGCGGAATAATCTTCTCTTTTGCCTCTCTAACCAGCTCCTCTTTCCTTTTGGCTGTGATTTCGGAGCATATTTTTCTAAAATTCTCAGCGTTTTTTCTTCCAAGGTTATTAGCATTTCTTCAGTTGTTTTATTCTCGAAAATTGTTCTCCATCCTATTTGGGCCATGTGCGATCTGATTGCTTCCCAATTTATAGTCTTGCAGTTTAAGTTAAAGGCCCCGAATTTACTTCTTTCCCCAATATGTGTATTGTCTTTTAATGCTGTCGTCATATTTGTTGCTATCTCGATTAAGTTGTGGTCTGAGATAATGGTTGGGGTTATTTTATATCAGCAATCAAGTTCATGTTATTCGTGAATACCAGATCCAGGCAGTTATTTTTCTGGTATTTCTGTTATCTCCTGTGTCAGCATAAACTCATTTGTGAGAGCCATCAACATTTTTGCTTGCTCCTGGTCTTCTCTTGTGCCCCGCTTGTCCTGATGAATATATCTATATATTCCTATCCACCTTTTGTATTTCTAAATGGAAGTTAAAGTCTCCGCAGATCATTATATTGGGGGATGGGGGGTTTATGGCCTTTATTAGCTTTCTGTTGTCATCAATGGCCTCCGAGAATTTTCGGTTGGGGTGCTTGGAGGTCATAGATGACTATTACTATCACGTTTAGTTTTTCTATTTTCACTGCTAGGAGTTCCACATAGCTGTTTGATTTACTTATTATCGTCTCTGTCATATGGCCTTCCGTACATATATAGCACAACCACCTTTACGTCTCGTCGTTCTATCCGCTCTTAGTAAGTTGAAGCCTCTATATTTATCTCTTTCTTATCAATAAAATGTTCGCAGTTTTCACAATTTCCTTGGCAATCCTTAAGATTATTTATATATATATATATATATATATATATATATATATATATATATATATATATATATATATCGGTATAATGTCACTGATATAACGCACTATGAGATTATATTCTAGACTGGGAACGCCAGTTCTTGGACCCCTGACTGGTCGAAAGTTAGACCGTGGGAAATACTAACCAACCTGAAACGACCTCCTAACTTAGTGTAACCTAACCCGAATGTATGACTCATCCTGACTGGTCTGATGGATAAAATGGGCGGATCACCGAAATCTGGAGTCCGCGAAATTTAATACTGGCGATTATTTTTAAAGTAGGCCAAGTTACAACAAAATGGTATTTTTTATCACAAAAAAAAAAAAGAGAAAAATTATCCTTTAAAACCTATCAAAGAAAACTTAACATTTATTGTACCGCAATTCAGCAAAATCCAATGTTAACGTGTCACGGACAAGGGATAAAATTTAGTTTCGGAATTGGAAGATCAAGAGTTTTTGGAAAAAGTATCCGGGCAAATGTCCAAAAATGTCGAGGTTTAGTGTGAACTGGCTGTTACTCTTTCGCCGTCTTAGAAGCGGTCAGTCTTTACATCTCTCCATCACAAATCGAAGAGAAGCAGTATCGTAGCTGTAGCGGTGCGTTGTTAATTCGTTTAATTTATGATGTAATTTTGGCCAAATTTCGAGCTGTCTTACATCAATAAGTATTTGGCAAATTATGCGTGTGATTTTGAACAATTTAATGGAAAGAAAATGGATTATTTAGGCTTCAAGGCGGGAAGTTGAGTTCAAGGTGTGAAATGCCGTGAGTTAGGTGGATATTCAGTCAGCCATTAAAACTTATAGATTGTATGACAAATATTTCACTCTGGATCAGTTTCTGAATCCCCAAAGGACGAGACTGAATAAAAATACAATTTCTTTCTTATTTGGCAAAGGTAAGTACAGATTTTGGATGAAGTACAGGCTCAAGTTAGGCCTATTAGCTTTAGGTAGGGTTGCCAAGTCAACAGATCTTGAATAAAGGACACTTGCATGCTAGAAAAAAAAATTAGACACGAACAAGCCTTAACTTTCAGTAGTGCAACACGTAAAATAATGTTTTCGAACTTTCTAAGAGAGGGAAACCTAGTATATAATTAAGTATTCATCTGAAGATATTCTTCAACTCATAAAAAATAGAATCACGTCAAAAACTCATGAAGCCGGTTTAATATGGCAATTTGGCAAAGCACAAAAAATATGTTAGTGGGCGATGCCTTCCTCGTTCCTCTCCAGCAAGGATGACAATGGCAATGGGCAATGGGGGCAGGATTGCCAACTCTGATTTACTAGAAATCACATCTGAATGTTGAATCTCACTTCTCCCGATTAACGAATTAATTAAGTTTGAAAACATCTCCGTCTCAAATTTTTACTGATGAATAAAATTTTGAGTCAATTACTGAATTAAAGGACATATGGCGTCCTTTCTGAGTTTATCAAAGGACAAGGACACATGAGCTGAAATAAAGAACTGTCCTTTGAAATAAAGGACACTTGGCAACCCTAGGCCTTTAGGGCACAATTTACTTTTAAAGTTAACTGGCCTAAGAATTTGGTGATTAAATAATTAAAATACGGTAATTATTCGTTTTAGTGCTCCCTCTCCTTTCTGAACCAAAACACATTTTTCTGGTGTTTTTTGGTGTGATTTGTTCAAATCTGAACTTCGTTTCTTTGGGAAATGAGCCGTTTTTGAGAAATTTTCAATTTTAAAATTTCTCAAAAACGGCTCATTTCCCAAAGAAACGAAGTTCGGATTTGAACAAAAAACACCAGAAAAATGTGTTTTACCTAACCTAACCTAACTCTTTTGCAATAATATTGGTCAGCAACTTGTCTATAATTACACTCATGACCACACTGCGGACAAATAACACGAGTAGGTAAAACACCGTGACTGGTAAAGAAAACCAGCACCGTCTTCTTTTTTATAAATATCTTGTATTAATTGATAGTAATCCAAATCACAACTTCCACAAACCATAGCGAAAAGCGAACTGAAAAAGCATTTTGGAATGAGTATGCATTATGGGAGATTCAAAATGCACGTCTCTGATTGGTCGGATAAGGTCACATGAAACAAAAACCAGTTTTAATTGGCTGATTTGACCTATGTTTCCTAATTTTGCCACGAGATGTCTCCCCATAAAACTGGAGAGGACGGAGAGCGGCAAAATTTTAACCGAGGAAAGAGCTAAACACTGGGTTAATGGCCTGTAATGGCTGCTTATCGACGTAACGAATATTAACCTAAAATACTAGACCCTAGGGGCCTAGGCCTTTGAAAGTGTGCTTAAATTAGCCCTGTGTAGGCTAGCTGACTAACTTGCATTACATTTCATTTGGAAAACATGAAGCTACGGGGACCTATCGAGGTAATCCAAGTCATGAGTTACATTTTAATAATAATAATAAAATCTTGCAAAATGTCAATCTCAAGTCAAGTAATTAACAACTATTTACGGTTAATATTCGTTTTAGCACATGACCTGGACTTTGGGATGACAATAGGTTTTTCGTATGTAGAATTTAAATCTGAAGCTATTTTCTTCTATGGTATTTCTGGTGCAAATTGATATTAACGGAGATATAAGCAATCTTTGGATCGATATTAAAATAACTAAATAAATTGCGTGTGTAAAGTAGATGCTAGAAAACTACGTTGAGCTCCAAATTCAAATTTATCATGGCCGGTGTGTGTACCCAGGGCCGTTTCCTCCTATAGGCGAAGTAGGCGACTGCCAAGGGCCCCGCTTCAAAAAAGTGTAGGAGGCAAAATTTCTGAAAGATACGATAGGGATTGAATTCGAAACAATCTTTGTATTTATTGAGCGAAATGTTTTTAAAAATTTAAAAATGTTTTTGTTCAAACTGTGCATTGTTAATTATGTTTAAAAATTACCAAAAAAAAAAAAACTTTCAATGAAAATTTTTATTTTGGCAATGCAAATTTCCAAAATTTGGACTGTTTCCTATTTTTTTTAAAATAAGATATTTATGTTTCTATTATTTAATGTAGATTTTTACGCTGATTTAAAAAATGCAAGTATTTTTTTGGAGAAATTATTATTTTAAAAGTTACATGGTGTTCTAGTTTACGTATAGTTACGGTACTATTTTAAAAGTTACATGGTGTACTAGTTTACCTATAGTTACTGTAGAAAAATCTTTTGCACATTGGCCACAACACAGTTGTAGACTTCAACAACTACTTAAGAGAGGTAAGTAACCTAACTTAACCGAACCGAATCTAACATAAGGCGTTGAATCTATGTGGAATAAGGCCAAATGAAGGAATAAGAGACAGTCAAGCCGCGGGTAGGCCTGTTCAAAAATCAACTTTTTCTTATTTTCATAGGTTTCTGTACATTTTCCCATGCTTTTTGACCTGAAAAAGCCGAAATCATCACACTATTTTGACCTAGGATGTTGGGAAGCATTGCCGCATGGAGCTTTAAATTTTCTGCCTTGAAATCGGCCAAAGCGCCAATTCCGGGTCCCTTGAATTGTTTTGCACTTTAACTTTTGATCTAAACAAGATAGAGCAACAAATTAGGTATCAAATGAAAGAGCATAAAATTAATAAATAATAATAATAATAATAATAATAATAATAAATAATAATTAATAATAATAAATAATATTATCTATCATTTTTCAGGAAACAACAGAAACTCAATCAGAATCTAGAAAACCATCTACAAGTTACAACTTCACAATGGCATTAAGCAAGGAGCTGAGGGAGCTCCGTGGGCGCACAGTTGATATCTCAGAACCTCCACGTACTGTCCACAGGCAGGTGTCAACTGGGCCATCTACCAGATCTCTCACTGAAACTTTCCTGGTTGGATACCCTTCAGCTTTTATCAGTGGTTCCCAGCTTCCCACCAACAGACAGGCGTTCCAGTATTTCCTTAATCTTCAGAATTTACCGGAAAATGCAGGGAGGCCCATGGTTCAAGACCTTGCATATGAAACAGTTGAATCTATCATCCCATTCTGGCAGATGGCTAGGATCAAGACAATGACCAAGTACAACGCAATGAAGCTCTTCATGAAACTACATGAGAAACATCGTGCTCTGGTGAAAAGCAAAGGAAGAGCAAGTAACCCTGGAGGAAAAAGAGGAGCATTTGTGCTGGAATTAGACAGCCTGTTCGATATAGGAGCTCCAGATGCAATCCAGGAAATACAGAACAGACTGTTATCCAGAGAGAAGAAAGATGAGGATATCAGGTTCTACGAAGACCAAAAGACTGAGAGGAAAGGTCATATGTCTGGTCATGACAAGATTTTTGAGACAAGATCCCTGCAGCAAGCAGCGAGGAATGAAAGACTGCAGCATAGACAAGAACAAGGTAAAACTAATTACTTTGAACGTCACAAAAAGTTTTAAGTTTTACTCCATTGCGATATTTAGCATGTACTTAACAATTACTGTCTTAACATGTTGTACTATTTTACAGCTGCAGCAGAACAAGAGGCAGTTGTTCATGTGGATGACATTACCTGGGGTGACTCAACTGACAACGACGCTAACACAGAGGACATGGATTACCATCAGCCTCGTCCTGGATGTTCTCACCATCAAGACACTGTGACTAGTGTGACTTTGACGTTTCCAAGGAAGGTCATGGAATGTGATGTCATCTGCAATACAGCTGATCGTCTTGGTTTATCAGACAATCAAGTTACTGCCATGGTTTCTGCCACCTTGAAAGCTGGAGGGGCTGATCTGGATAACTTCGTCATCTCAACCTCACAACACGTCGCAACAGAATGCTGTCCAGGTATAATATCAGCCAGAGTCACATGTCCAAGTTTTGTGAAAACCCCCCACAGTACGCTGCCTTACACTGGGATGGAAAGTTGCTCAAAGATGTCTTGGGCAGTGAACCTGGAAGTACCTCAGAGACTTTAGCTGTGCTAGTGTCTGGTCCCCTTCATACACTGAAGGAAAGTTATTGGGAGTACCTGCATCGACAATTCTTCTGGCACAGCTCAGGCTGAGGCTTCAATGGATTTACTGGAGACATGGGAACTTACGGATAATGTTACTGCCCTTGTTTTTGACACTACTACATCCAGTAACAGTGGAGTTCACAGGGAGCTGCCAAACTGCTAGAGAAAATGCTGAACAAAAAGGTGTTTTATCTGGCCTGTCGACATCACATCCTGGAAATCCTAGTCGGAGCAGTTTGGGAGAAGCTGTTTGGAAGGTGAAGGGGCCAGATAATCCCTGGTTTGAGCATCTGAAGGATGTTTGGACGGACTTGTCCAAGGAAAACCCAAAGATGCTGGCTACCAACAGCAAATGGCTGAAGGAAAAGAAGAACAGTGAAGAAATACTCCAAGACATTCTAACAGCAGAAAGGCTTCCAAGAGCCGACTACAGGGAAATGGCTGAACTGACAGTCATTGTTCTTGGAGGAACACCTCCTCGAGGTATTCACTGGAGTCGACCAGGCGCTATTCATCAGGCCAGATGGATGGCCAGAAACCTGTACTCCATGAAAATGCTGATGTTTGCAGATCAACTTGAGTACGACAAGACACTATCAAAGCTGGAAAGACTCAACACCTTCCTTGCGCTGTTCTACACTCCTGTATGGATGATGTCAATGTCTGCTGCAGATGCTCCCGTGAATGATCTAAGTCTAATCCAGGACATGTTGAAGTACAAGAAAACTGACCCAGAGCTTGCTGATGCAGTACTTAATAAGATGGAAAACCACAAATGGTACCTGACGCAGGAAGTCGTGCCATTTGCCCTGTTCAGCAGTAGATTGAGTGACACATTGAAGCACGACATTGCTGCCCAGTTACATGCCACTGAGAAGCCAGACAGCTTCAGAACAGGAAAGCCTCTATTCCAGAGAGTCACAGCTAAGACCACCCTGGTTGATCTCATTGGCCCAGAATCACATTTCCTGCTGGACACACTGAACATTGGATCCGAGTGGCTTCTGGAACCTGTCACGTCTTGGCCACAGAATGAGGACTACAGAAAAGCGTTGGACTATGTTAAGAATCTGAAAGCGGTGAATGACATTGCTGAACGTGGTGTCAAGATGATGAGCGACTTTGCAAATGTCATAACAACAGATGCCAAGCAAAGGGACTATCTCCTTCAAGCTGTGGAGTTCAACAGACGCCGCTTTGACAGCTTCAAGAAACAAACTCTCAACAATTGACTGTGTAAATGTCATTATGAAATTAATCATCATGTAATGCTTTCACTTCTTGATCGATTAGACTTGTGACAAAATGTTAATCTCAAATTTGTGTCATGAATAAGGTGCCTTGTCTGCCTTGAGTGTGAGAAAACGAATTTTGTGATATTTCTGAAATCTTTGTATGTACCAATGTGCCATTTCTTGTTCCAAGACTATCATAATTGTATAAGTTAGAAAGAGGATTAAAAACAACTTTAATTTTGTGCCTATTTTGTTGCTCTATCTTGTTTAGATAAAAAGTTATAGTGCAAAACATGATTCAAGGGACCCCGAACTGGTGCTTTTGGCCGATTTCAAGGCAGAAAACTTAAAGCTCCATGCGGCAATGCTTCCCTACAACCTAGGTCAAAATGGTTGTGATTTTCGGCCTTTTCAGGTCAAAAAGCATGGGAAAAAGTACAGAAACCTATGAAAATAAGAAAAAGTCGATTTTTGAACAGGGCTACTGAGTCAGGGACTCGCCGGCAAATTGTTGATACCTACGGTACGGTACCGTACTTGTGCGAATTCATGTGGCGACAGAAAAATAACGGTCGAAATCTATTCACACAAATACTTAGTGACATAGCCACTATTACTAAAGAACTCTTGTGTTAGTTTTCAGTTGTATTGTTATAGTTTTTGACCTAATACAAAATTACAATAACAAACAACTTTTGAACCGCTCATTTCTCTAAAAAAGGACTTACATTTTTTAAATTAGCGTAAAAATCTACATTAAATATCTTATTTTAAAAAAATAGGAAACAGTCCAAATTTCGGAAAAGCTCCAAGTTAGTAACCATTTCGCTTTCTATCCTATTTATGCCGATCACACACACACACATACATACATATATATATATATATATATATCTATTACATTATACGTATATAAGGCAGATGTTCTGATGCATACCTCTCTTATCACATCATTATTAAGCAGTGTTTCGATGATAATGAAGCAGCTGTTAAGATAGTTCAGCAGCACGCAGGGCCGTAACTAGGGTTTAGAAATTAGTGAGGTCCAGATTTTTTTCGAGTGCGGCGGGACGAGCAAAATTCAGACCAAAATGACATCTACAAACACAACCCAAGCTATACACTAAACACAAAACACAAAACGCTCGACGCTCCCTCTTTTCAAAAGAAAAGCGGTAATATGCGTTTCATACACGGAGAACGGTTCAGTCTCTTTTTTTTTTTTAGGAAATAATTACCGAGGTCCGGACCTCGGTGACCTCATAGGTAGTTACGGCCATGGCAGCACGGAGTATTGCATTCGTATCGAGATTGTCCAAAGTGTTCTAATCCTCTAAAATATTTGTGCATTTCTGACCTTCAAATATCCCCACAGGGGGTGTCCGGGGTTCGAAGCCCCCGGCTAGGAGCACGGCGTTAGGCCGAGGTTACGTTTCGTAGTGCCAATACGGCTAGGAGCACGCCCTCTTTTACCCGACAATTTCCCTTCAAAACCCTGCCCACTTCCGAGGACTTTAAAATCGTAGGATTGGGGGGGGGGGGGTCATATCTCCACAATCGCTCATTTGCACAAGAAATGAAGGTCAGATTCGCACGAAACGGTGAAATACACCAGAAAAAACAATTTTCATGCCAAAGTCCAGGTCATGTGCTAAAACGAATATTTAGGTACCCTATTTACTACCACGAAAGTAGCCTACATAACTGAAGCAAGAATATACACTATAAGTGACTATATACAATCTACAAACTATCTCACTCATCAAAGTATCTAAATTTTTCCTAGAATTAACTAACGAACTGCTGTTTACCACATCAAGTGGCAATCATTCCAAAAATCTACTACTCTATAACTGAAAAGGTATTTTCATCGATCAAATCTACAAGTCTGTTTTCTAATTTTCTTATTAAGACCACGCGTTATCCCATCGGCTTCTAGCGAAAAAAAAGTTACATCTAAATTGTCCAAACCTGAAAACATTTTGAACATCTGTATCATATCTCCCCTCATACAACGTCTCTCAAAACTAAACATACCAAGTTCTTTTAATCTATCCCTGTATCCTAATCTTAGATTGGGGATAAGTTTGGTTGCCTTACGTTGCACACCTTCAAGCATATCAATATCACGTCTAAAGTGAGGGGACCAGGCTTGAATGCAGTATTCTAAGTGAGGCTTAACATAAGATAATATAATTCACAGATGACTTTCTTACTCTTGTAACTAACATTCCTCATAATAATACCCAACATTTTGTTTGCTTTATTTCTAGCTTCTAAGCACTGCTTGAAAAATTTTAGATTACTGCCAACTATAACGCCAAGATCCCTTTCCTGTCTAACATCCTCTAACCAGTTCCCTTGCATCTCATAGCTAAAGTTTTCATTATTTCTACCAAAATGGATGACTTTGCACTTTTGAACATTGAATTCATCTGTCATTTACTGTACTAACCCAAGCAACTAATCTATCAAGATGCTTTTGCAGTTTATAAGAATTTCTGTATTTGTAACTGGGCACTACTAATTGTATCATCTGCAAGTTAGAAATTTTACAACATACTCCTTTCTCTAAATCATTTAAATATACATAAAGAGCCTAAAACTGATCCCTGTGGTACCCCACTTTTCACTTTCTGCCACTCAGATTCATGACCATTTAGAATTACTCTCTGTTCACTATCTTCTAACCATTTTTCTACCCAATTTATAACTGACCTGACCCCAGTATCCCATTAGCTTTTAATTTATATAGAAGTCTCTTTTGTGGAACCTTGTGAAATGCTTTACTAAAATCCAAATAAATAACAGTTACATTTCCATTATCTACCTGATCAGTTACAAATTCTAAAAAGTCTGAGAGATTAGACAAACAAGACTTTCCTGATCTAAATCCAAATTGTGAACTTGAAATAAGATTAAAATTCTCTAAGTGATCTTGAATATTATTATTTGTAATTCCTTCTAGTCTCTTTCCTACCAATGATGTTAAACTAACATCAATGGTAGGAACTAAATTTCCTACCTCCTTGCTACCCTTTTTGTAAATGGGTACTACATTTGCTTTTTTCCATTCATCTGGTACCTCTGCATAATTAAAAGACCAAACACACAAAATAGGCCTCAGATAAGCTTTTCTCTCCTCTGAGAATCCGAGCAGTGGCGGTTCCTCATATGGGCAATATGGGCAGCCGCACAGGGCGGCATTTGTGGAGGGGCGGCATGAGCGCCTGCAAAAAAAATAAAAATAAAAATAAGAATAAATAAATAAAGAAATAAATAAAAATAAAAAATAAAATAAATAATAAAAGATCAATAAATATATTTTTATTAATAAAAAACCATCTATTGCATTTTCCATAAACCTTCCCATAAAAGACCTAAACAATGCAAAATGCTTCCAGATTAATATTATTGGGAATAAAGGCCCATACTTTAACATATGTAATGTTATTTTTCTGGGTTTGGTTAAATAGTGAAATGTATATTATTTATTACAGAACGAATCTTCACACTAAGCCACTAAGGTCTGTCAAATAACCGCAAATGGATAAGAAGAGGTCAAAGCTATCAGGTGCTCAGTTTAGAAAAAAGAGGAAAGAAGAAGAGGAGAAACGAGCAAAAGATAAAGGTATAGAGCTATGTCATCTACTCTTCACTGCTATATTGCACTGCTATTTTGTGATATAGCTTTCTGAGTCATTTGAAGTGTACTATTATGTATATAATTAGCCATTAACCAAGGAGGTTGTATTATTCATTTGTTTCCTATTCTAAAAGTTTAATAAATTGTGCTTAATAACATGTTAAATTAATTGTACTAGCCTATTCATGCATTGGTCTGTTATGTTCTATTTTACTATTTGCAGGGGCACTTTTGAAATATTTTGGAACACCCTCTGCCACTAGCCAGGATGAGAAGCCGTCTACTTCTGCCATTATTGAGGCTGAGGAGCCATCTACCTCCTCAGCCTCACATATGTCTCCACAAATGCAGTCTGATCCTGAGGATGAAGACCCATTTGCTTCTACTTCTCCCCGGCAGGACTCTTCAGGTGAGTTTGTGTGCACATATGTCTGTGAGTGTGTGCGTGTGTGTGTATGTGTATGTGTGTGCATCCCTGCAAAGCATTTTGCAAACAGTTATAAATTATAATGTTATTATCACTGGGTCTGGGTTACTGGGTATGTGTGGTGTTTCACCACCATAATTCCATAACACCACCACCATAACAAAGTGCTGTGAATAATGTGTTATCTAACTTAGGTGTGTATACTAATGAGTAATGCTCTTGTTCTTTCTATTAGAAATGCCTGGAGCAGAATCGCCTCCTGAGGATGAGTCTCTGTCCACCGACCCTGCTAACTGGCCTTCAGTTCTGACTGAGAGAATTCGGACACAACTGGTTTCCAGGGGACCAAGTCAAGTACCATCTGACTTTGTATTCCCTAGAAACGACAGTGACGGAAGAAGTTTCCACCATCAATACTTCAGGAAGTCATTGGTTAGTGGGGAAAATATAACCAGAAGTTGGTTGGTCTATTCCTTAAAAAACAACAGCCTTTTCTGTTTCTGTTGTACATTATTTTCCAAGAGGAAAATAAATTTAACAAGTTTGGGACTCTCGGACTGGAAGCATGCAAGCTCATTGCTCACATCACATGACAACAGTTCAGAACACCTAAATTCTATGAAAATCTGGAAAGAACTGGCAGTGAGGATGAGAAAGGGGGAGACCATTGACAAGCAGGAGATGGCACTTCTGGAGGCTGAGAAGTTGAGATGGAGAGCGGTGCTGACACGTCTCACTGCTATTGTGCATTCTCTGGCAGTTAGGAATTTGGCACTAAGGGGACATACAGAAAAATTGTTCTCACCATCAAATGGCAATTTTCTGAAAGAAGTTGAACTGATGGCACAATTTGATCCTATAATGCAAGAGCACATTAACCGTGTCCAAAAAGGGACCTCCAGTCACACCAGCTACCTCGGCCACCACATACAAAACGAACTCATTGATTTGTCGAGCAGCAAGACCATTTCAGCAATGGTGAGCGACATCAAACAATCAAAGTTTTTTTCAATAATTCTAGATTGCACTCCAGATATCAGCCACACTGAACAGTTGTCAGTTGTGATTCGGGTTGTGTCACTGGAGGGGAAGCCCCATATAAAGGAACATTTCATGGGGTTTTTGGAGGCAGAGGAGTCCACTGGTCAACATTTGGCATCTCTGATTCTGAAGAGACTGGAGGAGCTAAAAGTTCCTTTCATGGACTGTAGAGGACAATCATACGACAACGGGGCCAACATGAGGGGAAAAAACAAGGGTGTTCAATCCAGGCTCCTAGAAATTAATCCCAGAGCTCTGTTTGTTCCATGTGGGGCTCATTCTCTGAATTTGCTTGTGGCCGATGCTGCTAAGGGATCTATTGATGCCACAAGTTACTTTGGCATCTTGCAGAAGCTTTACAACTTGTTTTCAGCCTCCACACAACGATGGGCCATTTTGAAAAAACATGTGAACATCACATTGAAGATGTGGTCTGATACAAGGTGGGAAAGCAAGATCAAGAGTGTGGAGCCCCTGAGATATCAGGCAGCTGCAGTGAGAGATGCACTGATCGAGGTGAGGGACCACACCAAAGACTCTGTAATAAAGGTCGAGGCTCAATCTCTGTCAGAGGAGGTTGGGTCATACCGCTTCGCCATTTGTTCAGTGGTGTGGCATGACCTGTTGTGCCAAATTCAGCATGTGAGCAAGCAGATGCAGTCTCCTAGCATGCACGTTGATGTTGCAGTAAATCTCCTAAAAAAAACAGAGAGAGGTCTCCGCAATTACAGGGCAACAGGTTTTGTGGCTGCACAAATGGCAGCCACAGATATCTGTGAACAAATGAATGTGGAGGCTGTGTTAAAACAAAAACGGCTGAGGTCCACAAAGCGGCACTTCTCCTATGAAGCATCTGATGAGCCCTTGATTGATGCTTTGAAGAAGCTGGAGGTGACATTTTTCAATGCAGTGGTTGATGCTGCAACATCAGCCATTCAGGAAAGATTTTCCACGTTGGAAATTGTGGGAGAGAAGTTTGGAGTGCTGACACATTTCCAAAATCTCACATTTGAGGAGCTGACAGAACAATGTGTGAACCTTAGTACTACACTACACTTTAAGGGACAATCTGACTTGGATGGCAGAGAGCTTGCACAGGAGCTGAAGAACTTGCCTGACTTGCCATCAAAGACCATATCCTTGCTTGAACTGCTGACATTTATCCATGAAAGGGAGCTCTCTGAAATATATCCAAATTTGTGGACTGCTCTCAGAATTGGTCTTACTCTTCCAGTCACTGTTGCTGAAGCAGAGAGGAGCTTTTCAAAGCTGAAGCTCATCAAATCCTACCTGAGGTCAACTATGTCACAGGAACGCCTTACCGGTCTGGCCATCATCAGTATAAATCATACAATTGCTGAGCAGATTTCATATGATGATTTAATTCATGACTTTGCATCAAGGAAGGTAAGAAGAGTCAGGCTTTAGATGGCAGTTGTGCTGTGGTGCAATTTATTTTGTTTCTTGTTCAAAGTGTAGCATAATAATTACCCTCTCTTAAGTGTCTTATTCTATTTATGTGATAGAGCATTTGTACAATTTAGAAATTTGATTCTCTAGTTTATTTATGGCAGTTGTGCAATTTAATTTGTATTTTTCCTGTTCATAGTATCATAATTACATTCTCTTAAGTGAGTTATTCTATTTACGTGATGAAGGATTTGTAAAATTCAGAAATTTGAGTCTTTGTTTTGGTTCTGAAGTTCCAACAATTAGTCCAATAAAAAGTTATTTTGTGAAAGAGTTATGTCTGTCCTTTATTTTGGGGGGATTCGAATGTGTGTGTGTTGGCGAACAGGGGGGGGGGGCGCTGAAGGTGAGGTTCGCCCAGGGCGTCATGTAAGCTAGGACCGCCACTGAATCCGAGCAAATATATTATCAGGTCCAGCAGCTTTATTTGACTTCAGATCTTCAATGTATGAATCACCTGCCTAACATCATCCTTCCTTATTTGAATATGATCAAGAATGCCAGAATTTACAGGATCTAAAGAATTAAAAATCAGAGTTATCAAATTTTCTTCAGTAAAAATAGAGCTAAAATAATCATTAAAAATACCAACAACATCCTGATCTTTTTCAAACATCCTGTCATCATGTTCTATTGGGCCAATCCTATCATGCTTTTTTATTATATATTTATAAAAACTAAAAAATTTCTTTGGATCTTTATTATTATTTCTAACAAATTTATTTCACTATGCCTTTTGCTCTTCCTAATCAAACTATTTAGTAGCTTATTTCTTAACTGCTTATTATTATCCAAGTCCAAAATACTATCACTGCCTTTAAATTCCCTAAATGCCCTTTTTTTTATTTTTAATAATTTTAGCTGTTTCCCTATTCCACTACAAAGTTTCCTAATCCTGTTATTCCAAACAGTTCTGAAAGGAATACACCTACATTGTACATTAGGGTGGATCGATTTTACATTTTTTTCGATTTCCATATTCTAATAGAGACAAAAACTTGCGCATGCATGAGAAAATAGCCTCTGCAAAATCTTAGCTTAATAGGTAATCATCTTCTGCCCCCGGCAGAGCGATGAAAATCATATTTTAGTAGTCAAAAACGTATTTTTAAACCCTAGCCTAGAGTCATAAAATTTTGCGTGTGTGTTATTTCATGCCTAAGCAACGATATAAATGCTATGGGAAAATATATAAATGCATTATTTAAGACAAAGAGCCGATCTGAAAATATGTATATTATACATATTTTCAGATCGGCTCTTTGTCTTAAATAATGCATTTATATATTTCCAATAGCATTTATATCGTTGCTTAGGCATGAAATAACACACACGCAAAATTTTATGACTCTAGGCTAGGGTTTAAAAATACGTTTTTGACTACTAAAATATGATTTTCATCGCTCTGCCGGGGGCAGAAGATGATTACCTATTAAGCTAAGATTTTGCAGAGGCTATTTTCTCATGCATGCGCAAGTTTTTGTCTCTATTAGAATATGGAAATCGAAAAAATGTAAAATCGATCCACCCTATTGTACATCCTATAAAATTTTTTAAAAATTTACACCACATCTCAATAGCATTTTTATTGGCAAATTCATTATCCCACTTTACTGAGCCTAACCGCTCCCGAAATTTATTATAGTCACCCTTTGGGAAGCAAGGGACTGGATGGTCATTGTTGACTAGATTCCGTATTTAATACTAGCTAAAACGTATAATCAAATGGTCATTATTTCCTAATGACTCTCCGACTGTAAGGTCCCTAATATTAGGGAACTCGCAGTAGGAAAGTCATTAGGGCATAGTGACCATTTGATCATACGTTTCAAGTTAGAATTAAATAGGGATTAAGTTTGTATTTTATGCTTCGAAAGTTTATTTTATTTTTATGCCTACTTATTTTCTTCATTTTCATATTAAGTGTTTTTCACTATCAAAATTTGAAGGAGAAAGTCATTTCACCGATATTCTAAATCATCATCATCATATAATATATATATATATAATATATATGTAAAGAACGACGCTTGTGTAGAAGAGCGTTCCGTACAAGATGAGGAGGCAGAACAAACAAATGAAAAATGAGGTACCACCCGGGAATCGAACCCGGGATCATCCGATTGCCGGTCAGATATGCTATCCACTACACCATGGACCCTCGATCAATCAGAAGTCGTAATTCTCCTACATACGAGCAGAAACCAATGCCCTGAGGGGACACCTTCGCATGCCGTACATATATACATTTTAACTGCAAACAACACACAATATAATTAATATAAAGAACAACGCTTGTGTAGAAGAGCGTTCCGCACAAGATGAGGAGGGAGACGGACAAATGAAAAATGAGGTACCACCCTGGAATCGAACCCGGAATCATCCGATTGCCGGTCAGATATGCTATCCACTACACCATGGACCTGATCAATCAGAAGTCGTAATTCTCCTACATACGAGCAGAAACCAATGCCCTGAGGGGGCACCATCGCATGCCGTACATATATAAATTACCTCATTTTTCATTTGTTCGTTCTCCCTCCTCATCTTATGCGGAACGCTCTTCTACACAAGCGTCGTTCTTTACATTAATTATACTGTGTGTTGTTTGCAGTTAAAATGTATATATGTACGGCATGCGAAGGTGCCCCCTCAGGGCATTGGTTTCTGCTCGTATGTAGACTACGACTTCTGATTGATCAAGGTCCATGGTGTAGTGGATAGCATATCTGACCGGCAATCGGATGATCCCGGGTTCGATTCCCGGGTGGTACCTCATTTTTCATTTGTTCGTTCTCCCTCCTCATCTTGTGCGGAACGCTCTTCTGCACAAACATCGTTCTTTACATTAATTATACTGTGTGTTGTTTGCAGTTAAAAAAAAAGGTAATTATTCGTTTTTTGACCCAGTCTCTTTTTATAATGAGAGCAAACGTTTCTGGTCAATTTTGAGGTGTTCTGCACGAATCTGCCATCCGTTTCCTGTGTGCAATGCGTAGTTTTCGAGATATCGTCATCTTGAAAACTACGCATTTGCACAGGAAACGGATGGCAGTTTCGTACAAAACACCTCAAAATTAACCAGAAAAGTTTGCACTCGTCATTTTCGTTTAAACTAATGAATTTAAACGAAAATATCATGACTTAACCTAACCAATCATCAAGGGCGTACAGTTGACCTAACTGGTGTCACGTACTGAACTGTCTGCAAAACATTAGGACCGATCAATTTGTGATGCGTGATCTTTACGGGGGCTCCGCCCCCGTACCCCCGAGACCTAAATTATACAAATGATAATGTAATAACATGTGCCAACCTTGCATGGGTAGTCCGCTAAATTTCGCGTGCCCTTAAACTGAAATGAAACACGGTTATTTTTAGGATTTTTTTACGGCACATAAAGACCTTCTGGTCTTTTCTTAAAATACAAGCACTATTGCATTTAGGGCAGGTCACGGATGTCTTAATTATTCAGTGATTGAAAAAAAGGTCTAAACTCTTGTCGTCATCGAGGGCAATATGGCGGATCACGTCTTAAAAATCAAATATGCATAAATAACACGTCATACTTCTAGTCACAAAAAAAACAAACTGAACAGACGAAAAATTGCTAAAAATGATTTACTTGTAAAACAGGACAAATTGAATTACGAGAAAGTAGCCAGAATCACCAAATATAAGAAATATTCACCAAATACTCGATATATATATTTTGAAAAAACACAAAAATAGGAAATATATTTAATAAAAAACACATTTTATACAAATTTGCACAAGATAATATATATATTTTCTTATTCAGTTTTGATTGGTTATTCAATATATATGCTGTTATAGCTGGGTTGGACTGGGTCAAAAAACGAATAATAACCAAAAAAAAAAAAAATATATATTATATATATATATGATACACACAGACCGTGCATGGAACAAGGAACTCTCTAGGATAATTAATCCACTATAGTCCGAATAAGTAATGGTAAATGACAAATACCATAGTTTTTCTTTTTCATGATGCTAGCCCGACGTCGGCAACGGGTCACTCGCAAAGAGGTCCCAAAAATATAGCTTCCCTCACCAGCTATCTGCAAAGCAGAGAGGATCCAGCTTTGGGACAGGATCTAGGATTTAAAGCAGCCTAGCCCAGCTACATTTAGAACCTCAATATAAGCAAAAGACTCGCTGCCTTCACGCCAGATTGAATACATCAAAGAAAAAGGGGTAACTATTATATTTTTAGCCAAAAAACAAAACTTAAACCTCAACTGGCAGAATTGAGCGTCCACTTTTCAAGGCATATAACATGTCCGTTTCAAGAGGGAATGAACTCAGAATGGTTCCCCGAGGTTTTTTTAATACACACAGCAGGGGCGGATCCAGGAATTTAAGCAGAGGGGGGTCCAGTCTTGGTGGGGCTCGTTACGATATGTCCTCGGCCTAAGGCCGAGGACGCGCGAGGGAAGCGAGCGCCAGGGGGGGTGCCCGAGGGGGTGTTCCCCCCCGGTAGGAAATTTTCATATTTGAAGATAGCTTTAGATGGATTTGAAGTATATTCCCGTTATCAAAATCCTGCTTGTTCACACACCCAGGCCAGGTCTGAAATGTCTCAGGATCGGACATAAACTTTTTTTTTATTCTTTTAAGGAAATTAAGGTACTTGTGGGTTATCTGTCGCCACTTTTAATATTTTTTTTATTTATTTATTTTTATATATTAAGAGAAGAGGATTCTTTATACTGTACGGCATTGACGATTGGTTAGGTTAAGTCGTGCTAGTTTGGTTAAATAAAACGGTATTTAACCAAACTAGCACGACTTAACCTAACCAATCGTCAATGCCGTACAGTATAAAGAATCCTCTTATTTTAATATATAAAAATAAATAATAAAAAAAATATTAAAAAGTGGCGACAGATAACCCACAAGTACGAAATGAATTTTGTGGCAACCGGGATACATGTACCTTAAGCCATTTTAAGTCTTCAGGTCTTATTTTCATATATAGGAGTAAACAACGCAATCGAAAAATCGTTGGTCACCGTGAGCAGGGGGGGGTCCGGACCCCCTCGACCCCCCCCCCCCCTGGATCCGCGCCTGACACAGACCGTGCATGGAACAAGGAACTCTTCTAGTATAATTAAATCCACTATGGTCCAAATAAGTAATGGTAAATGACAAGTACCATAGTTTTTCTTTTTCATGATGCTAGCCCGACGTGGGCAACGGGTCACTCGCAAAGAGTGCATGGTCTGTGTATATCATAAAAAACCTCAGGGAACCATTCTGAGTTCATTTCCATCTTGAAACGGACATGTTATGTGCCTTGAAAAGTGGACGCTCAATTCTGCCAGTTGAGGTTTAAGTTTGGTTTTTGGCTAAAAATATAATAGTTACCCCTTTTTCTTTGATGTATTCAGTCTGACGTGAAGGCAGCGAGTCTTTTGCTTATATTGAGGTTCTAAATGTAGCTGGGCTAGGCTGCTTTAAACCCTAGATCCTGTCCCAAAGCTGGATCCTATCTGCTTTGCAGATAGCTGGTGAGGGAAGCTATATTTTTGGGAACCTTTGCGAGTGACCCGTTGCCCACGTCGGGCTAGCATCATGAAAAAGAAAAACTATGGGTAATTATTCGTTTTTTTAACCCAGTCTCTTTTTATAATGAGAGCAAACGTTTCTGGTCAATTTGGAGGTGCTCTGCACGAATCTGCCATCCGTTTCCTGTGCAAATGCGTAGTTTTCGAGATATCGTCATCTCGAAACTACGCATTTGCACAGGAAACGGATGGCAGATTCATGCAAAACACCTCAAAATCGACCATAAAAGTTTGCATTCGTGCTAAACACAACCTAACCTAACTTAGCCTAACCACCTAACCTAACCAGTCACCTTATTTTGGAGGATATAGTTCTGCAATTGCAGTAAGGAAGTGATGCAGAACTGTAGAATCGTCAGGATGTTCTGCCAGGAACAAGTATCGTGCGAAATATTCCGGTAATGAGGACGTCTATTCCCAGCACGTAAAAACCACGATTTCACATCCTTCCATTTTTTTACGGCACCTAAACACCTTCGAGTCTTGTCTTAAAATACAGGCAGTATTACATTTAGGGCAAATCACGGATGTCGGAATTATGCCGTGATTGGAAAAAAAATCTAAACTTTTATCTTCATCGAGGCCAACAAGGCGGATTAGGTCTTCGAAATCAAGTTCACAAGATTCACACGTCATACCAGTAGAACGAAAACCACCACACTGACCAGAAACAGAAAGAAGTAGCCAAAGCAAGAAAAAAGTAGCCAAAAAAAGCCAAGAAAAATCTCAAAAAGAGTCCAAAAAAGGTAGCCCAAATAACAAAACAACCACCGAAATTTATATACATACATATTAGAAAGTAGAAGATATTTAAAAAAAAAAAGTACATTTTATACAAATTTGCACAAGATAATATATATATTTTCTTATTCAGCTTTGATTGGTTATTCAATATATATTGCTGTTATAGCTGGGTGTGACTGGGTCAAAAAACGAATATTAACCAAACTATGGTATTTGTCATTTACCATTACTTATTCGGACTATAGTGGATTTAATTATCCTAGAAGAGTTTCTTGTTCCATGCACGGTCTGTATGTATCATAAAAAACCTCACGGAACCATTCTGAGTTCATTCCCATATATATATTTTCTTGTAGTATTTAATGTGATTTGTTCAAATCTGACCTCCATTTCCCTCGGAAATGAGATCCAACAAAGTTATAGTACTTTAAAGTTTGGCTCATTTTCAAGGGAAATGGAGGTCAAAATCTAAGCAAAACACATCAAATATTACTAGAAAAATGTATTTTGGTATTAATTAACCTAACCTTACTTAACCTAACCTAACCCTAAAACTAACATAAGTGGAAGTAGTAACCTAAAAAGCCTAAAACTAACGAAAATATCATTACTTAACCTAACCAATCATCAAGGGCATTCAGTTGGCCTAACCGGTTAATGGTTATTTCACCTAAATATCTTCTGATCTTTTTGTATTAGGCACTCACTGTCACATTTCGGGCAAGTTAAGGATGAGAGAATAACGCCGTAATTGATAAAAACATCCAATGCTTTCTCTTCATCGAGGGCACATGACGAATCAAGTTCTCAAAGTCAGAAACCACACGAACAGCACGTCATAATTCTATCACAAACACGACCAAACTGAATCCAATTAGAAAAAAAAATAGACAGAACAGAAGCCAACCAACTAATTAAGTTGCAGAGTAGCGAAAAAATAGCCCAATCAGGAAAAATATTTTATGAAAAAAAGTACATTATAGCCAAAACAGGAAATATTCACTATAAAAATGTCATAATATGCAAATCTACATAATTTGGTAAGGACGCATCTGCGAACATAGTGACTTATATCAAAATGATGAGAAAATTATGCTTTAATATTTTATAATTATATTTGCTTTTGATATTCTGAACGTGACGATACTCATATTATCCCATATATATATATATATATATATATATATATATATATAAGTTTCGGAGACAGGAAATTTCGACAATCAGCTCATATATTTGATGTAATCAGGGTGATTATTATATCCAGGTTAGGTTACACTAGGTTAGGTGGTCCGTTTTAGATTGGTAAATTATTTCCCACGTCACTAATTTTCTGCCAGTCAGGGGTCCATAAAACTGGTGTTCCCAAATATATATATATATATATATATATATATATATATATATATATATATATATATATATATATATATATATATATATACAGTATGAAGTAAGGTGACAATAAAATTAATGTCACTGATATATGACGCACTATGAGCTTACCTTAATTTTTTAGCTCATGTTCATTGGAAAGAACCAGATCTAAATTGTTTAATCCCTAATTGGGATCCTGGTAAGTTAGCTCTTTGAAAACTGGGTTAATATTCGTTTTAACACATAAGCAGTATCTCTATTTAAAAATTATGGTAATTTTTCGTTTCGTGACCTCCTGCTTTCGAGGACGAATTTTTTGTTTTATACGTATATCAAAATAAAGCTAATAGCATTTCTAGCGATGTACCGATGGAAAAAAAAAAAAAAGCGGACCTAGTATGTTTCATGGACTGCTCTCGATTTTCCTACAAAGTTGCAAACGAGGGCAGTCGATGACCCTGATTTTGTTTCTGCAATCGGTTTTTTTGAGAAACCTAACCTAACCTAACCTAGAAAAATGTATACTAGAAAAATGTATTTTTGACTAAAAAAGTGCATAACTTAATATGTTATTACATTATCATTTGTATAATTTAGGTCTCGGGGGTACGGGGGCGGAACCCCCGTAAAGATTACGCATCACAAAGTGAACCCTATACCGATCAATTCGTGATGCGTGATCTTTACGGGGGCTCCGCCCCCGTACCCCCGAGACCTAAATTATACAAATGATAATGTAATAACATGTTAAGTTGTAATAACATGTTAAGTTATGCACTTTTTTAGTAAAAAATACATTTTTCTAAGTTAGGTTAGGTTAGGTTAGGTTTCTCAAAAAAAACGATTGCAGAAACAAAATCAGGGTCATCGACTACCCTTGTTTGCAATTTTGTAGGAAAATCGAGAGCAGTCCATGAAACATACTAGTCCCAAAAAAGCTAACGAAAATATCACAACTTAACCTTACCAATCGTCAGTTGACCTAACCGGGCATTCAATTAACCATATTAAAACTTGATGGGGAGATAACAGGATAATACCAGAACTGCAAAAGATCTAGTTAAAAAATTACAGCCAGTACAATCCATGATCACTTCACTATAAAAATGAAATCCAAAATGGCAACCTGACGACTCGCTATGGAAAGCAGGAGGTCGCGAAACGAAAATTTAATAAAATAGTATCGGCTTAATCTACAACAAAAACCATGACTTCTTCAACGAATAATATTTTTTGTGCAAATGCATAGTTACGGAGATATAAAGAAATTTAAATTAAAATGCGTCAAAAAACTGCTCGCCTTGGTGAAGATTGGCCAATGACATTTTTCCTCTTGAATTACGTCACTATTACGTCACTTTTCCAGTGTAGTTTTTGTTCAGTGGTCAGGTTAGTTCTTGTCATGGCTATGTGCAGTTGTCCAGTGGGTGTGAAGTATGCTTTTAAAACTTAATTCGCCTTATTGGTGTTTATGATGAAAAAGCTTTGGATTTCTTTTCTGATCACGGTGTTATTTTGCATCATGTAAGTGCCCCAAATGTGAAAAGAGCCCTATCCCAGAAAAGGTCAGGTCAGGTCAGGTTAGGTACTTTCCTCGCCAGAAAGTATTTTTCTTCAGTTAATTGCAACATGTTTTGAAGGAATCTGAGATCCGTTTCTTGTGAAAATGAGTGGTTTTCTCGGTATTTTCATCTCATTTCTAGATATTTTCATAAAAAATGTAGGCTAGGCCTAGTCTATCAAGTAATGTGAGTTGGGCTAGACCAACTCCATTCTAGAAAAAGTGCTGGGTAGCCTAATTCTAAAAAAAAAAAGATAAACTATAGCCGTTTTTGGTCAATATGTATTAAATGACATGGGCTGGACCTGTAAGTCAAAATAACTTTTTGAGGTAGTTTTAGTGGTATTATTGTAGTTTCAACCACAACTCATTTTGAAAAATAAAAATTAGGTTTTCCGGTGGTTTCTGATGTGTCATCTGAAAATGACATTCATTTCCGTCGCAAATTACTCGTTTTTGTGAAATCGGGGTTTTTGGGTGGGGGGGGGGATCAAAAACGAGTGATTTGTGACGGAAATGATCCCCCTCACCTCAGTTTCTAATAAAAATTATTGAAATGCGTAGAAAATAATAAATAAAACCTTTCCTTTAAGTAAAAAAAATTTCGGTCGATCATATTTATGGAGATATTTGCTTCTGAAATTTTAATTAACGATATCCATTTGACGTGACGCCACCACGTCAAATGAGACTTTTTTTTCATAAAATATTTTTCCTGATTGGGCTATTTTTTCGCTACTCTGCGACTTAATTAGTTGGTTGGTTTTTGTTCTGGCTATTTTTTTTTTCTAATTGGATTCAGTTTGGTCGTGTTTGTGATAGAATTATGACGTGCTGTTCGTGTGGTTTCGACTTTGAGAACTTGATTCGTCATGTGCCCTAGATGAAGACTAAAAAAGTGCATAACTTAACATGTTATTACATTATCATTTGTATAATTTAGGTCTCTGGGGTACGGGGGCGGAGCCCCCGTAAAGATTACGCATCACAAATTGATCGGTATAGGGTTCCTAGGTTTTCTGTTGGTTTCTGATGTGATTCATCTGAAAATGACATTCATTTCTGTCGCAAATCACTCGTTTTTTATCCCCTCCCACCCAAAACCCCCGATTTTCCACGCATTCCCCCATATTGTGGGGGGGGGGGGGAATCACAAAACGAGTAATTTGCGACGGAAATGAATGTCATTTTCGGATGAATCACATCAGAAACCAACGGAAAACCTAATTTTTGTTTTTCAAAACGAGTTGTGGTTGAAACTATAAATTTACCGTTTTAGTCGCTTTATTCAAATTTGTCACTCATTTTTTGTGCAAATGCATATTAATGGTGAACATTATGATACTAATAATATATATATAAATACACTCATTTTTGGTCCGACGAGTATAATCTTGGGCTATTTTTTTCGCTACTTCGCGACTTAATTAGTTTGTTTTTCTGTTCTGCTATTTTTTTTTTTCTAATTGGATTCAGTTTCGTGATGTTTGTGATAGAATTATGACATGCCGTTCGTGTGGTTTCGACTTTGAGAACTTGATTCGTCATGTGCCCTAGATGAAGACAAAGCATTGGATATTTTTATCAATTACGGCGTTATTCTCTCATCCTTAACTTGCCAGAAATGTGACAGTGAGCGCCTAATACAAAAAGATCAGAAGATATTTAGGTGAAATAACCAATATTAACCGGTTAGGTTAATTGAATGCCCGGTTAGGTTAATTGAATGCCCGGTTAGGTCAACTGTACGCCCTTGATGATTGGTTAGGTTAAGTCGTGATATTTTCGTTAGTTTAAACGAAAATGACGAGAGCAAACTTTTCTGGTTAATTTTGAGGTGTTTTGAATGTTTCCTGTGGTAATGCGTCGTTTACAAGATCTCGTAACATGAACATGTTAGGTTATGCTTTATTGGATAAAATTTAGTCAAAAATACATTTTTAAAGTGTATTTTGGTGTGCTTTGTTCAAATATGACCTTTATTTCTCGTGCAAATGAACAGAAATACAGTTATCATTGCATGGCCCTAACACGTAATTCTGTTCATTTGCACAAGAAATGAAGGTCATATTTGAACAGAGCACACCAAAATACACAAGAAAAATGGGTAAATTTATAGTATTACCCGTCTCCCTTTGGAGGTGAAATTTATGTTTTTCCTATGGTTTTTGATGTGTTTTGAACGAATCTGACCTTCAAAGCCGTCGAAAATGACTCGTTTTTGAGATACCCCGCCCCCTCCCCCCTCCCCACCGGCAATCGAAAACGAGTCATTTCCGACGGTTTTGAAGGTCAGATTCGTTCAAAACACATCAAAAACCATAGGAAAAACATAAATTTCACCTTCAAAATTGACCTGACCTAACCTAACCTATCCTAACCTAAAAGAAAAACAGGAATGTTCGTTTAAAACATAAAAACCATAGGAAAAACAAATTTCACCTTCAAAATTGACCTAACCTATCCTAACCTAAATCACTTATAGTCTTGTAGGCAGCCCAGGAATCACTATAAATCACAGAGCCAGGCCTAATGTACTTCTGAATGAGTGGAATGAATGTTCCATTCCGGAACGAAAGTAATTCAAATTCGAAATGGATGGAGCGCAGTGATTGGGCAGACATGTAACGAACACACAAACGAACGTACGAACACACAAACGAACGTACGAACACACAAGAACTACGAACACACACTAGATACACACCAAAAAAACGTTTATATCTCGAAAACGAAGCATTTGCGACGGAAACGCTATAGAAGAAAAGTGTCTTAGAATTAAAAATCTACCTAATGAATATATAATAATTGCTGGACGTTAGACGGGTGTAATACTATAATAATACCAAAAAATGTATTTTTGAATTCAACTTAGGCCATGTCATTTTCTGCATAATGACCCAGTTTTTATCTATGGTAGGTCAGACTAGGTCCTAAATCCCCAAAACTCAACAGCTGGCCTAACCTCTGGCCTATTGGATAACATACAAAGCCTTACCCTACCCAACCTAACCTTTTTTGCCCGAGTTAGTATTAAACTCAAAGGAAGTTTTACATGTTGGGTACACTTAACTTGGGTACATTTGTATGCTTTTCTTAATAAATTTATTAGGTTCCAACATCCAAAATGTGAAGGTGTTATGAGCTTAGTGCAAACCACTAAATACAGCATCTCAGTGAGTAAGAGTATTTTTATTTTGGTCAAAGTTTTAAACTTTATCAAAATACAGATTTAAGTTTCATGCCAGACATAATAAATTTTGTTGTGGAATAATGGGTCAGATTTTCCAGAGTACAAAAATTAAATAGCACAGCAAGTGCTCCCTTTTGCAATTCCCACCGTGTGTGTGTGTGTGTGTGTTAGAACATTTGGTAAATGTACAGTATTACACCCGTCTCCCTTTCGAGGTGAAATTTATGTTTTTCCTATGGTTTTTGATGTTTTGAACGAATCTGACCTTCAAAACCGTCGGAAATGACTCGTTTTTGAGATCCCCCCCCCAGCCGGCAATGTGGGGGAAATCACAGAAAACGAGTCATTTCCGACGTTTTGAAGGTCAGATTCGTTCAAAACATCAAAAACCATAGGAAAAAAATTTCACCTTTAAAATTGACCTAACCTATCCTAACAACCTAACCTATCCTACAACCAACCTAACCTATCCTAACTTAACTAAACCTAACCTATCCTAACCTAAAAGAAAAACAGGAATTACCTTTAAAATCTAAGACAGAATAATCACAGTACCGACTTTTCTTCGTTTTAAGCACAACGTAACTTTTTCTACAACGCCACAGTTTCTGGTCTTGACGATATGTGCACTCCATTTTACAATGTGGACACTTCACTACTGTCGGTAGAACACTGTGAGCACGCAGAAACAACATTTTTTCTAAATTTTCATAGAAAGCAACAATACAGCGGTAATAATCGAATGAACACATGTCACACGAAGCCATTCCGGTAGCAAACTAATTCAAATTCGAAACGGATGGAGCGCTCTGATTGGGCAGACATGTGACGGCAACACAAACGAACACACAAACGAAGGAACACACAAACGACCGTACAAACACACACTAGATACACACCAAAAAAATGTTTATATCTCGAAAACGAAGCATTTGCGACGGAAACGCTATACAAGGAAAGTGTCTTAGAATTAAAAAATCTACTTAATGAACATATAATAATTGCTGGACGTTAGACGGGTGTAATAGTAGAATAATACCGAACATTTTTATTTTTTACTAGCTAAATATGAAAGTTTTTGTATATTGCCTCGAAATAAATGGTTTTAATGTTCCTTAGCTTTAACTAATTACCACATGTGTATCAGCATTTTCAGCACGTTTCTGTAAAATCCTGACACTTCCACTATTACACTATTGCATGTTTTGTGACCCCAGTGGCGGTCCTAGCTTACATGACGCCCTGGGCGAAACCTCACTTCAGCGCCCACCCCCCCCCCTGTTCGCCAACACACACACATTCGAATCCCCCAAAATAAAGGACAGACATAACTCTTCACAAAATAACTTTTTATTGGACTAATTGTTGGAACTTCAGAACCAAAACAAAGACTCAAATTTCTGAATTTTACAAATCCTTCATCACGTAAATAGAATAACTCACTTAAGAGAATGTAATTATGATACTATGAACAGGAAAAATACAAATTAAATTGCACAACTGCCATAAATAAACTAGAGAATCAAATTTCTAAATTGTACAAATGCTCTATCACATAAATAGAATAAGACACTTAGAGAGGGTAATTATTATGCTACACTTTGAACAAGAAACAAAATAAATTGCACCACAGCACAACTGCCATCTAAAGCCTGACTCTTCTTACCTTCCTTGATGCAAAGTCATGAATTAAATCATCATATGAAATCTGCTCAGCAATTGTATGATTTATACTGATGATGGCCAGACCGGTAAGGCGTTACTGTGACATAGTTGACCTCAGGTAGGATTTGATGGCTTCAGCTTTGAAAAGCTCCTCTCTGCTTCAGCAACAGTGACTGGAAGAGTAAGACCAATTCTGAGAGCAGTCCACAAATTTGGATATATTTCAGAGAGCTCCCTTTCATGGATAAATGTCAGCAGTTCAAGCAAGGATATGGTCTTTGATGGCAAGTCAGGCAAGTTCTTCAGCTCCTGTGCAAGCTCTCTGCCATCCAAGTCAGATTGTCCCTTAAAGTGTAGTGTAGTACTAAGGTTCACACATTGTTCTGTCAGCTCCTCAAATGTGAGATTTTGGCAATGTGTCCAGCACTCCAAACTTCTCTCCCACAATTTCCAACGTGGAAAATCTTTCCTGAATGGCTGATGTTGCAGCATCAACCACTGCATTGAAAATGTCACCTCCAGCTTCTTCAAAGCATCAATCAAGGCTCATCAGATGCTTCATAGGAGAAGTGCCGCTTTGGGACCTCAGCCATTTTTGTTTTAACACAGCCTCCACATTCATTTGTTCACAGATATCTGTGGCTGCCATTTGTGCAGCACACAAAACCTGTTGCCCTGTAATTGCGGAGACCTCTCTCTGTGTTTTTTTAGGAGAGTTACTGCAAATCAACGTGCATGCTAGGAGACTGCATCTGCTTGCTCACATGCTGAATTTGGCACAACAGGTCATGCCACACCACTGAACAAATGGCGAAGCGGTATGACCCAACCTCCTCTGACAGAGATTGAGCCTCGACCTTTATTACAGAGTCTTTGGTGTGGTCCCTCACCTCGATCAGTGCATCTCTCACTGCAGCTGCTTGATATCTCAGGGGCTCCACACTCTTGATCTGCTTTCCCACCTTGTATCAGACCACATCTTCATGTGATGTTCACATGTTTTTTCAAAATGGCCCATCGTTGTGTGGAGGCTGAAAACAAGTTGTAAAGCTTCTGCAAGATGCCAAAGTAACTTGTGGCATCAATAGATACTTAGCAGCATCGGCCACAGCAAATTCAGAGAATGAGCCCCACATGGAACAAAACAGAGCTCTGGGATTAATTTCTAGGGAGC
The DNA here is from genome assembly GCA_023014485.1 of Bathynomus jamesi. NCBI lineage: Eukaryota > Metazoa > Arthropoda > Malacostraca > Isopoda > Cirolanidae > Bathynomus > Bathynomus jamesi. The sequence goes on along the minus strand of JAJOZX010014150.1, from coordinate 5,974 downwards.
CTGGATTGAACACCCTTGTTTTTTCCCTCATGTTGCGCCCCGTTGTCGTATGATTGTCCTCTACAGTCCATGAAAGGAACTTTTAGCTCCTCCAGTCTCTTCAGAATCAGAGATGCCAAATGTTGACCAGTGGACTCCTCTGCCTCCAAAAACCCCATGAAATGTTCCTTTATATGGGGCTTCCCTCCAGTGACACAAACCCGAATCACAAACTGACAACTGTTCAGTGTGGCTGATATCTGGAGTGCAATCTAGAATTATTGAAAAAAAACTTTGATTGTTTGATGTCGCTCACCATTGCTGAAATGGTCTTGCTGCTCGACAAATCAATGAGTTCGTTTTGTATGTGGTGGCCGAGTAGCTGGTGTGACTGGAGGTCCTTTTTGGACACGGTTAATGTGCTCTTGCATTATAGGATCAAATTGTGCCATCAGTTCAACTTCTTTCAGAAAATTGCCAATTTGATGGTGAGAACAATTTTTCTGTATGTCCCTTAGTGCCAAATTCCTAACTGCCAGAGAATGCACATAGCAGTGAGACGTGTCAGCACCGCTCTCCATCTCAACTTCTCAGCCTCCAGAAGTGCCATCTCCTGCTTGTCAATGGTCTCCCCCTTTCTCATCCTCACTGCCAGTTCTTCCAGATTTCATGAATTTAGGTGTTCTGAACTGTTGTCATGTGATGTGAGCAATGAGCTTGCATGCTTCCAGTCCGAGAGTCCCAAACTTGTTAAATTTATTTTCTCTTGGAAAATAATGTACAACAGAAACAGAAAAGGCTGTTGTTTTTTAAGGAATAGACCAACCAACTCTGTTATATTTTCCCCACTAAACCAATGACTTCCTGAAGTATGATGGTGGAAACTCTTCCGTCACTGTCGTTTCTAGGGAATACAAAGTCAGATGGTACTTGACTTGGTCCCCTGGAAACCAGTTGTGTCCGAATTCTCTCAGTCAGAAACTGAAGGCAGTTAGCAGGGTCGGTGGACAGAGACTCATCCTCAGGAGGCGATTCTGCTCCAGGCTTCAATAGAAAGAACAAGAGCATTACTCATTAGTATACACACCTAAGTTAGATAACACATTATTCACAGCACTTGTTATGGTGGTGGTGTTATGGAATTATGGTGGTGAAACACCACACATACCAGTAACCCAGACCCAGTGATAATAACATTATAATTTATAACTGTTTGCAAAATGCTTTGCAGGGATGCACACACATACACATACACACACACGCACACACTCACAGACATATGTGCACACAAACTCACCTGAAGAGTCCTGCCGGGGAGAAGTAGAAGCAAATGGGTCTTCATCCTCAGGATCAGACTGCATTTGTGGAGACATATGTGAGGCTGAGGAGGTAGATGGCTCCTCAGCCTCAATAATGGCAGAAGTAGACGGCTTCTCATCCTGGCTAGTGGCAGAGGGTGTTCCAAAATATTTCAAAAGTGCCCCTGCAAATAGTAAAATAGAACATAACAGACCAATGCATGAATAGACTAGTACAATTAATTTAACATGTTATTAAGCACAATTTATTAAACTTTTAGAATAGGAAACAAATGAATAATACAACCTCCTTGGTTAATGGCTAATTATATACATAATAGTACACTTCAAATGACTCAGAAAGATATATCACAAAATAGCAGTGCAATATAGCAGTGAAGAGTAGAGACATAGCTCTATACCTTTATCTTTTGCTCGTTTCTCCTCTTCTTCTTTCCTCTTTTTTCTAAACTGAGCACCTGATAGCTTTGACCTCTTCTTATCCATTTGCGGTTATTTGACAGACCTTAGTGGCTTAGTGTGAAGATTCGTTCTGTAATAAATAATATACATTTCACTATTTAACCAAACCCAGAAAAATAACATACATATGTTAAAGTATGGGCCTTTATTCCCAATAATATTAATCTGGAAGCATTTTGCATTGTTTAGGTCTTTTATGGGAAGGTTTATGGAAAATGCAATAGATGGTTTTTTATTAATAAAAATATATTTATTGATCTTTTATTATTTATTTTATTTTATTTTTTATTTTTTTTTATTTCTTTATTTATTTATTCTTATTTTTTTTATTTTTTTTTTTGCAGGCGCTCATGCCGCCCCTCCACAAATGCCGCCCTGTGCGGCTGCCCATATTGCCCATATGAGGAACCGCCACTGTGTTACCCACTGTCTTTGCTCAACCTCAGAAGATCATGCGTTATTCATTTAGTTGGGCCAAATATTTAAATTGATGTCATGTAGCTAATCATGAGTGATGGGTGCCAAATATGGTGTCGTATCCTTTTTGACGGACATATTGAAATAACCTCTTTCAGGCTCTTTACATTCATTCACAAGTGTACGTTTGACAGCTTTGAGCTATACAAATACCATATCAAATCAGTTGTGAATATGCTCTCTGTTAAACTCGGTTTCGGTAAGATGTCATTGAATTCTCGGTACTTACGTATAACGGGGGCCACCACATATTGATGATTGGTTAGGTTAAGTTGTAATATTTTCGTTAGTTGAAAATTACAACTTAACCTAACCGGTGAATATTGCTATTTAAAAATATGATGTATTAAAAATTTTCAACTAACAAAAAAATATTACAACTTAACCTAACCAATCATCAATATGTGGTGGCCCCAGTTAATACGTAAGTACCGAATTCTCATATGGTTAAACTATTTGACCCCTATAGTGGATATTTGCACAATACTGGTTTGTTCTGGCTGATGCCAGACGAGTTTATTCAGTTCTTGGGTAAGACCCGCCCACTAAACGGTTAATTAAAAAAACTGGCTGGTGTATTCATCAGTTCTTATGAATTACATCGCTAAAGTAACCCGCTTAAATTCATCCATCACTCCCAATCTTTCTCCATCGACCACAACATTTCGAGCAGAATAAACTTTCTCTCAACCCCAGCAACTTTTCTCCGAGATTACTTGCTTTCATTCGCTTTCCAAAATCTCCTTTCACACATTAACAAAATAAATCCTCGTTCACTTCAATGCTGGGTTTTGTGAAAGTTAGCAAACTTTTTACACAGTACAATCTAATGAAGAAAGATTTATCGCATCACCCCTGGGTAGTGTATATACAGGGTGTCCCATAAGTCCGGCATCATAGGAGAAATTCATATTTTTCTATTTCTGCAAACCATAATTTGTATTTTTCTCTTTCTACAGGCCATAATGTCTGCAGACCAGACTGCAACCAGACACACAACTCTGTGTTATTGGCTCGCGGTCTGGATGCAGTCTGTTAAATTCAGCAGCGGCCTCTCTTTGACTCCGATTTCCTATGAGTAGAATTATCTGGATTCGTTCTTCCTTGTTCACAGACATTGTGGCCTGTAGAAAGAGAAAAATATGAATTATGGTTTGTAGAAATAGAAAAATATGAATTTCTCCTATGATGCCGGACTTATGGGACACCCTGTATAGTGTATGTTATAGTTAGTATGTAAAATTAGGCAATTTGTTAAATACTCTATTTATTTAATACTTAATTAAAACTAACGTAGCCATGAATTTATTGGCAACATAATGGAAATACCAGTGGGGATGTACATGCAGCATTTAGGTTAGGTTAGATTTTGTGTGTATCACCAATTTGAGACATTGCCTGAATTTCAGTCAGTTTATATATTGCCTAATTTTCGACATTGATTGTAACATATATAATGGGAGGATGCTCTCTCTAAGGGCAAATAGACCCAACGACCTTAGGTACTTCATTCCAGAAGAAACTGTACACATTTAAAATTTTGTTGTAGAGGAATGTCATTGATCTAATTTCACTTAGATTTGTTGCATGCTCGTGAAATTAAGTTCCTTAGTATGGAATATTTTTTGAGCTTCCCATATAGGATGATTCTTTATCATACCCGAATTAACAGCTTGTATCTAGTAAAAAAAAATTAATATAAAATTTTTTTTCTCTTCACAGACCATTTATCCCAGAAAACTAAGTACAGTATTGTATTTTGCGGACAAGATTTCTCATCTCCTCAGTCAGGTATTACAGTAAATCTTTCGGTATATAACCATTAGAATCATTTAATCTCTAGTTTTAGTTGTAGTTGTACTCGTCAAAAACTTCGAAATTAATAAATATAGTTTTTTTTTTTTGTAATTTCAACTTTTATATCTTCACTTTGTGGCTTATATTGAAATTTTATTTTTGGGGGTTTTTGTTGAAATTATGTAAATTTTACTTGAAGTACCTACAAACAGGTTGTTGCGTTAATAAAAATTAAATTGCTTTCAGTATTCTAGCACCTTGTAGCCACACTCGGAGAGAGCTTCCAATCATCAATTTGAACTTAACAAGAGGGTTCCCTACTACAATGCAGACTCCTGTGAAAGCATCTTCGGGTCTATTTTAGTAAGTCGTACCCTGTTCAAAATAGAATACTCCATGGTCCCATACACTAGCGGGTTTACGAGGGGGTCAGTGGGGGCGGCCGCCGCCGCCTCTTTGGTCAATTTGGCGCCCCTTTTGGTTAATCTTGGCGCCCCTTCCAAATGCTTTATTTTTTATAAAAAAATTTTAATTTCTACAAGCAAAAAAGTATGTACTTTTTAAATTATAAAACTATCAACACCACCCACCACCTGGCAACTTACCTTACCTTTCAATTTTATTTTTAGAAACTGTGAATAAAAATATTTCTTGTATACTCAATAAATTATGCTTTCCAGCTTTACATATCATTATTAATGGTTGTAAGCATTTGTAGACACGAGGTTAATGCGCTGGTAAACTCTTTGCGTAGTATTCACATTCACGATCTTCCTCTCTCTAAATGACTGATTGGTAATACTTTGAACGGATGGATTACATAACATCAGTCAAATTAGTTTACTACCAGAAACCTGGTAGTAAACGCTAAAAATTTGTCTGCTGGTGCTTAAAGAGTTAACATGTGTATTTTTATTCCAATGTATGTAATTATATTTATATATAACCAGTACAGTTCCCGCCGCTTCGCTGACGGTTAGACAGGCTAAACTACAAAAAAAGAACCCAGCCGTGAAAATTTGAGCTTCACATTGTGTCAACACTTCTGAATATGGTATCTCCCAAAACCTCCTCACCCCCATTCATACAACTTGGGGGCTAACCGCTGCCCCATTACCCCCACCTCTTCCCATTACCCCACCCATCCCCCATTACCCACTCCCACCCTTCCCCCCATTGCTAAACTACAGAAAAAGAACACAGTCATGAAAATCTTGAGCTTCACATTGCCGCCCGTATACAATTCTGAATTTTTTACAATTTCTGAATTTTTTCTCACAATTTTTTCTCACAATTTCTGAAAGTGTGACGGACAGGACAGACGGACAGACAGACGGACAGACAGACGGACAGACAGACGGACAGCTCTCTTATTATAGTATAGATTAAACATTTATTTTGGCGCAATTTTTACATGTGTAAAGATCCTCCCTCCCCTTTCGAAAATCCTAGATCCACTACTGGTACCATACTAGCATTTACTGTACTTGTTAATTACCAATTTTGGATGATTTTCACTGTGCTCTTTGAACCTTTGCGAAAGAGGAGTCACCCCTAAGAAGGCTAAGATGAAGATGGAATAAAATTGTCTGGCGTTAGCCAGAATAAAGTGTTAAGTGATTGCAATTACGAACTCTTCACTGGAAGTGAAGTATATCTTCGGAAGTTACTGATATTAGTCATTTAATCGAAATGTTAACATTGGAGGGAAAGCATTTAAAATTCTCTTTTATGGTGCATTGAGTGGTTTTGAATTAATTTCTAGATGTTAAAATAGAAATTTTTATGGCCTGCAGTAAATCACACTTTTAGGGAAAGGACGGTACGTTAAGTTAACAAAGTTTGAGGACAGTTAAGTTTTGAAGCTTGTACAGCTTCAAAAACTGAATTTGCTTCAAATTTGCGAGAGGTAGGAAGAGTACAAGTTTTGAAATTCATCC